>JAPKLW010002115.1:25678-116176 GCA_026898455.1 Plectranthus barbatus
GGAGCTCTCTTGACGAATTTTCCGTCAGTTGAGCTCAGAGATACTCCCTGCTTTGACTTGGCTTTCTCCAGAAGGACAGCCAGTCGTTTCATCTGCTGCTCAAGGTCAGCGATAGAGCCCTCGCTGTCTTTTGAGTTAGATCCCGATGTAGCTGGGATATCTTTCTACTGGTTGTGCTGGGTAGCAGGTCTGTCAGCATGGAAGGGCTTCTTGTGCTTCCACTTGAAGTCCTTCTTGACGAAGTAAGCTTCGTCTTGAGCTTTGATGCTGGGGGATCCCATGTTCCTGATGGCCTCATTCTTGTTCACCATCTGGATATCCCACTCGTGTGCCTGCAACTGAGCAAATAACTCCTTGGGAGTCATCTTGGACAAGTCCTTCTCCTTCAGAGCTGTGGTCTTCACGAACCAGTCCTCCTTGGGCATCTTGGACAGGATCTTGGCATTAAGATCAGTAACTTACAAGCTGGAAGCTTGAAGTCTCGTGTTTGAATAAATCAACACACGGATAGCCTTTAGAAAGGCCTCGAAAGTGTTTTGCTTCTACTTGCTTGAGCGTAATAAATTTGCAGTCTTTCGGTAGGTGAAGAGTATTGAATGTTGATGGATCCCAGGTATTTATAGCCGAGGGATCCGATTCAAATCTTCTAGCCGTTTGGACACATCCGGAAAAGGTCTCTGTCCTCGCATGTCCTTCAGACGGCGGCAGGTAGGAATTTCCGGAAAGCGCCATGCTTTTGTCCACTTTATCTGACATTGATCTCTTTATGTCAGAACGGCACTATTTGTCAGTACGAGGAATCGGAACTGGTGTCTTGAACTGATAGACTTTAAGGTATCCTCCCTTAAAGTCATACTTTGTCAGTTTATTCCTCAGACGAATCTTCTTTTTGTCTATAAGACTCTGGGAGAGCGAATCTGGAATTCTGCTGGTAACATCCGACTGGTAGATCATTCTGGTGATCTTGTGCTGGCAGTCTCTGCTGGTGACTTTGCGCTGGCACAATCTAAGTCTACCAATATGTCTGATGTTAACCTTTTCTTGGAATCTCCCATGACTGGTGGCTTCACCGCTGGTGAATAGTGTCAGTGAGAACACGTATTCTGCTGGTAGGATTTGTCAGCCGCCTGCTGGTGAAATCCTTCCCAACTGGTGAACAGTAGCCAGTCATTAGCTCTTTCTCATGCTGATGAACAGTGTCAGCACGAGTCTTTGTCAGCCGCCTTCGGATGAGACTTTCCCAACTGGTGAACAGTAGCCAGTGGTAAGCACTTCTCATGCTGGTGAACAGGACTTACAACTTCAGCTGCGACTTACAACTCAAAAGACCTAAACAGGACTTTACATTTGAGAACTAGAGCAATCTAGAGACAACTGACGCTGGTAGGACTTAGGATTTGATCCACCAAAACACCAAAACTAGAATCTAAACAAGTAGCTACTGGGGAAAGGAAACTGAGCCAAATTTCCCAACACTTCATCACGACGACTCTGATATTAAAGGACCAACAAGTGGTATCAGAGCAGGAGGTTGAAAAACCGACTGCTTCTGAGTCGCTTAAGACCAGATCCGTATTTTCCTTGCACTTTTACCTGTTTATTCGTGTTTCACTTGTTTAGCTCAGAAGACAAGATGTTGAATCACTCTCTTGGAAAGTACAACAGGGAGAACTTCACAACATGGAAAAAGATGGCCTTAATACAGCTTCAGAGCATACACCCAGAAATGGTTGAGGTACTTGAAAGAGGTCCCATTAAGATCATGAAAGCTAACACTTTTATAGGACCTGTACCCGAACCCGCTGAAGGAGCTGATGAAGGAGATCAACCTAGACCCCCAAGGCCACGAAGACCCCAAATGGTTGAAAAACCTTTTGAGGAATATACAAGTGAAGACAAGAAAAGAGCTCAGCTGGAGCATGTTGCAAAGAAGTTAATCCTTGATTCTCTACCTAAACTGATGGCACAAAAAGCCTTAGAGTTTGATACAGCTAAAGAAATGTGGACGTATGTGTGCAAATCATCTCAGGAGACGGACCAGATGAAGCGTAACAAACTGCAGGTAGCTGTTGACAAATATGAATCTTTCTCTATGAATGCAGGAGAATCCATACAAGATATGGAAGAACGTTTCAATACCATCGTTGGAGAACTGAATAATCTTGGTAAGAAATACGTAAATTGGGAGATGAATCATAAGATTATCTCTAAACTATACCCCAGAGACGACTGGTTTGTTAAAATAACTAGTCTGAGTGAAAAAGACCTCAGCAAAATGACAACATCCGAGGTATTTGCTCAGCTAAAGTCACATGAATTCATAATACAACAGTCAAAAAGGAATGAAGCTGCGGTAGTACAATCTACTGCTAGTTCAGATGATTTAACATATTTTGCCAAAAAGGATTTCAACAAGTTTAAACTAAAGAAATCCTATCATAATCAAGATAGATCTGTTCCTGTAACACAAACAAAAGAGGTTACTACAACCTCAGGATCCCATCCTGCTGATCTCAAGATCAGTGAATTAGAAGAACAGATGAAAAAACATCAAAAGATGTTGATGGAGGCTAAAGCTGAAAAGGAGACAAAGGAAGTTCAACAGTCACCATCTCATGCCCGCTCAGTAGAGCGAAAGCCTAGGACTTGTTTTGAGTGTGGATCCCCTGACCACTTGAAACATGATTGTCCGAAAGTCAGCAAAGAAGAAAGGGAGCGTCTGAAGCAGAGATTTGAAAGACGTGCAGGCAATGCAGTCAAGAAAGCACTCTTAACCAGGACAGAAACTCAGGATATTCCAGAAAATGATGAAGAATACTATCTATCTTCAGAAGAAGAGGATGAAGAAGCCATGCTAGTTCTAATGGCAGACATCGTGGAAGATCAATTTGCTGATGCAGATGCTGATCAGAATGCTGAAACGGCTCTAGCAGCCGAGAACAACGAGATAATATTAGTAAACATACCTAGCTTTACAACCTTTGATGAATGTGAGGATTTAATTTTAGACTCTGAGGAAGATTATCTCACGAAGCTAAATGAAGAATTCTCTAAGATGTATGAAATAAAAAATATCATTATAAATGAGAACACCTCACTAAAGTTGGAAGTTTCAAATTTGACCAAGGAAGTCGAAAGACTAAGGTCTGCAAGTGAGGAACTTACAAAAATGAAAGCTGAATTTTCAATACTTTCTGAAAATTTCAAAATTCTTGAAAAAGAAAACATTTTGCTGAAAATCAAACCTAAAGAAAATTGCATTTGTACTTACACGACCAGTCAAGCTGTCTTGAATGCCGCAATTAATCAACAAAAGCACCACAAAGATAGAACTGGTGTTGGTTTTGATTGATATGATAAAGGAGAATCTTCTAAGCAGAGGACTATTCAGTTTGTCTCTGCTGGAAAATTCATCTTTGGAGAAAAACTGAAAGAAAAGGCATCTGCTGAAGCATTCATTAGCCAGCCCCGATGGAGATATCAGCTGCATCTGAACCAGCAGCGGCTCCTTCCGCAACTGATGTACCTTCCTCTTCCATTGAAGAATCAGCGCAGCCAATCTCCGAGATCCATCCCCCTGCGCAGCTTCTTGCAATCATTGATGCCAGGATGGACCAGCGCTTCGCCAGCTTCCGAACCGAGATGACTCAACAGATGGAGTCAGTCACCGCTGGAGTGTCCTCCTTTTTGGCACGGATCCAAGAGGGGGAAAGTGCGCGAGCACGTGCTGAGGCTGAGAGAGCCCGTCTTGCTGAAGAGGAGAGGAGGATTACTGCTGAGGAAAGGGAGAAGAGCAGACAAGATATGGCAGCGCTCACTGAGATCCTGAGGTCCTTAACCAGCAGAACTCAATCACCAGGATCATCTTCTCAACCATAGTCTAGCTTCTTCATTTTGTTGTAAGTAAATGCTTATCAGCTAGGTTAGTCAGTTATCCTTCCTGTACATGTAATGCTACATCATTAAATGGATTGATTACTGACATGTTGATGACAATTCCTCATTGTCCAACAAATTGTCTAAGTATTTACTTACCAGCTGAACTTACACTTCCAGTGTAATCAGCACCAGCACTCGTATCACACACTTTAAATCTTTTTGCTCTGATCTCAATTTTCATATCTTAAACGAGCAATATCTCTCCTGGTTTGAGGGGGAAGATTTTTTAGTTAGAACTGATGTGAGGAAGTGGTTTCATGGGTTTAGATCTGATAGGCTTATTTGTAAAACCCTGAAATTTTCTGTAACTTTCCTCATCAGCTGAGTGCTCGCTGGTTAGGCTTTGATCGCACCAAAAAGGGGGAAATTGTTGGGAAATTTGGCTAAGTTTCCTTTCCCCAGTAGCTACTTGTTTAGATTCTAGTTTTGGTGTTTTGGTGGATCAAATCCTAAGTCCTACCAGCGTCAGTTTGTCTCTAGAATAGCTCTAGTCTCAAATGTAAAGTCCTGTTTAGGTCTTTTGAGTTGTAAGTCGCAGCTGATCAAAGACTCATGCTGGCACTGTTCACCAGCATGAGAAGTGCTTACCACTGGCTACTGTTCACCAGTTGGGAAAGTCTCATCCGAAGGCGGCTGACAAAGTCTCGTGCTGACACTGTTCACCAGCATGAGAAGAGCTAATGACTGGTTACTGTTCACCAGTTGGAAGGATTTCACCAGCTGGCGGCTGACAAATCCTACCAGCAGAATACGTGTTCTCACTGACACTGTTCACCAGCGGTGAAGCCACCAGTCATGGGAGATTCCAAGAAAGGGTTAACATCAGACATATTGGTAGACTTAGATTGTGCCAGCGCAAAGTCACCAGCAGAGACTGCCAGCACAAGATCACCAGAATGATCTACCAGTCGGATGTTACCAGCAGAATTCCAGATTCGCTCTCCCAGAGTCTTAGAGACAAAAAGAAGATTTGTCGAGGAATTAACTGACAGAGTATGACTTTAAGGGAGGATACCTTAAAGTCTATCAGTTCAAGACACCAGTTCCGATTCCTCGTACTGACGAATAGTGCCGTTCTGACATAAAGAGATCAATGTCAGATAAAGTGGACAAAAGCATGGCGCTTTCCGGAAATTCCTACCTGCCGCCGTCTGAAGGACATGCGAGGACAGAGACCTTTTCCGGATGTGTCCAAACGGCTAGAAGATTTGAATGGGATCCCGCGTCTATAAATAGGTCGGAACTACCAACATTTAAGACGCTTGCTTCAACATTCAATACTCTTCACCTACCGAAAGACTGAAAATTTATTACGCTCAAGCAAGTAGAAGCAAAGCACTTTCGAGGCCTTTCTAAAGGCTATCCGTGTGTTGATTTATCAAACACGAGACTTCAAGCTTCCAGCTTGTAAGTTACTGATCTCTTTGGTGTTCTTTCTCTTCTGAGGAAGTTCACAGCAGCTCTTGTGCCAGCCAGCACTTGAGTTATTACGGGCTTTTGCCGTATTTGAGAAGATACGTTCTTGGGAGAACTAAACACCCAGTGAAGCTGTGGAGGTTGAAGTGACGTGCTCGCACTCCACCAGCTGATCAGAGTTGAAGAAGGACAAGGCCGGGAGCGGTTGATCTAGTGAACTGGTGGACGAGGCATTCACCAGCTAGAGATAGATCGTAGGACGCTTGTACCCGATTACTCTTAGTGAAATTTCCAGTGCTACGACTGGAGAGTGGACGTAGATCAGTTGATCGAACCACTATAAATCCTTTGTCTTTTATCAGCTTTCTGCATTTCATACTGATTTAAAACCCAGCACCCAAGTGCTGGTGTATATCTGAAAACTGATATAACTGTGCAAACAAGGCTAAAAATATTCTAAGTCTTGAGCTACCAGCTGACCAGCCAGTCGCCAGTCAGCTGAGTACGCAGAGTGCAAGTTGACTTACCAGCTGACAAGGTCCCAGTCAGCTGAGTAACCAGCAGAGTGCAAGAAACGATTAACCATATTTTCCGCTGCCAAGTTATACCCTGATAATCCGGGACCAACAAAAACCCTTTAGAAGGAAGAAACCAAGAGACTTAAAGACACTCAAAGATAATTGGAGGGGGAAGAACTTTAGCAAAGAGTCGAAGAGGAAGCTCACATAAATCTCGAAGCTGAATAAAAACAAAAAGAAGAGGAAGAGAGAATCAAATGGCTTGCAGTTGTCACCAATGATCCTGAATATTCAAAACCGGTCTCTGAAAATGATGTTGTGTCGATAACAATGATGAATAAGATGAACAACAACTTTCAAGGCCAACTTGACACATTGACTGCAAGAATTGAACAATGTCACGCTGAATCAAAATAGAACATGTCTTCGGTTAAAGCCACCGTCTCAAATCTTCTTGACATTTTCACAAAGAGGGAAGAAGAAAGACATAGAGACAAGGAAGTTGAAGAAAATAGACGACAGGAACAGACCGACATTCTTGCACAAATCATGGCTAAGCTCTCTGGATCATCCTCCTCTAATCCACCACCTCCATGAAGTCTTTATGAATGTTTATCATGATTATCCTTCTTACTGACTGATTACTCTATCGTGCACAAAACTCTTTTCTATGTCATGTATGCTGTTGAAACATTTTGCGTTGGTTTTTGTCTCTAAACGATTTACTTAGAAAAACATATGAATATATATTGACTGATTCAGGGGGAAAATGTCTTTGAACAGAACATGAATATTCAGTAGTGTCCTTGTAAACATGATATATATAATTTCCTTTCTCTCTGTCTTTGTTAATGGTTTTTGACAATATAAAAAGGGGGAAATTGTTAGAAAAATATATCTAGACTCACTCTAAAAACAAATGTTTTGATATGTCAAAAACTATCTAGGTCAGTTTTCCAGTTTCTAGAGTTCTAAACTGTAATCCTTGTATAGGACCAATCGAGTTGTAATAGAACTTAGACTGAAGATCGAGCAATGGAGAATGCTCAAGAACTGACTATCATCACGCCCGGCCTTAACCAAAAACTGAGTTGGAGCACTCAATTTAAGGTCTAACCATACTGAAAAGGAGAAGTCAGTATGAGGGCTTTCTCGAATTGACTAAGGAGAAGTCAGTTTAAGGGATTACCATACTGATCTGGGAAAATCAGTATGAGGGTGTTTCCCATAGTGACTATGAAAAGTCAGTATGAGGAGTTAGCATACTGACCGTGGGAAGTCAGTTTGAGGGCTAAACTGTTCTAACTCTTAGAAGTCAGTATAAGAAGCTTCAGTCAGACATAGGTATTTGCAAAATGTCAATGTCAGTATGAGGTTATCCAAAACTGGGTTCCTCAAGCTGTAAAGAAGTCTGACAAAAAGTTAGTGTATCGTACACTGACAATGGGCAGAGCAGAAAGAAGACCTAGGGAATGGGCTACGATTGGACAATATAATCCATGAGTCTAACATTTGGACTTATGTGTCTAACGGATAGAAATTCAAATTGCCTTAGGCTCTTCTCTCTATATAAAGACCTGCCCTCTCAACCTTAACAGGTTACGTGAACTGAAATTCAAATCTAACTAGTCTAAAGAGAAAAAGGGGATATTCGGGTCATCTCTCCCAAAAAACTCTCTTGGAGTTTTTTCGTGTTGTAAACACGAGACTTGAGTCTCCGACCCAAGTTACCCACCGTGCTATCTTCTCCTAGCACGAGACTGAAGCTTTAAGTTGAGGCTCTTATTGGTGACTATATCTCTCTGAGATATCTTCACAGCAGTCGGTTTCCTAGTCTGGGATTCTGATTCTCACGGGCGTATGCCAGCCACTTGTGTTCTAGGAAGAACCTCTAAACATCCAACCATTCTGGGAAGAATCAGTAAACATCCACCCACCAGGAAGGAGGCAGCGGGGTGCGTCCCCACTTCAACCTGAATACTGAGTCTACAAGGAGTTCCTTGGTGAGTGCCACAGCTGACCGGAGGACGGAGGTGCCACAGACTGTGTATAGATCATAAGGAGGCTTGTAATCACTTAGTAAATTATCCAGACCATGGGTCTGAAGAGTGGATGTAGGATATTGAAATTCGAACCACTATAAATTCTCTGTGTGCTGCTTTACTGCTTTCCATTACTCGATCTATTTTCTGTTTCACGAACTGACTACTTGTGCCTTCAATACTTGTCTAAGTATTGAAGAATATATACTTTGAAACTGACTTAAGACAGAACATAGACTTAAGTTTAAAACTGACTGCACACAAAACTGACTCTGCCCTATTTAAACGAACCAGTGCTTGTGCTTAAATCTACTTCTGCTACATACACAAAACCTTTCACTGCACATATTGCACTCTGATTTCGGGACCAACACTCACAATTTTCCCCATTTTAAAGCTGACAAAATTTATCACTAGTTTTCGAGTTTACAAATTTAACAATCTAGTATATGCTCGAAAACAAGGATTTTTGCACAATCTACCCTTAAATCTTCCCCCTGAATCGGAAAGATATTGCTTAATTAATTAAAGGTAAAAAAGATGTTGTTTACATAGAGGGTGTAAAGACAACAAGTAGAAGATGTATGATGAGCATAGAAAGAGACAAAGAGTCATTATCTTTAATCTTTTAGTCAGTTTCATTTATATTGAGGAGAACAAATACAATGTTATGTTTCAATTAACAAAAAACAAAAGAAAAAGAAGGCACTCTTGGATTAGACTCCTGCAGGCTCGTAGGCCTTCCTGGCTCTATTTCTCTGCTCCATCTTCTTAGCACTATCTTTGCCACCTTTATGGCATCTTCCTTCAACATTTCCTTCACCAGACTTATTTTCAATTAGTCAAATGGAGGAGGTGGAGCAATGTTAAAGGGGATGGAGGTTACTCGGGGAATGACCAGAGAGGTCAATGTATCGTGCCTTGGTTCTCAAGGAGGATATGATACACCACCTTAGCTGATTCCAGCCTTCTCTACGTCCAGTTCGAGTAATGTGGAACAATATTTTGTTCTATTCTTCTTCGAAAATGAATGGTGCCTGACTGCACATGTTGTCTACAAAGATCTCTGACATGCTGGCGGTGGTTGGTTCTTTGATATCCTTTGGATACTTCTCCTCATGGTTAGAGCATGGATTCACCATAAATAATAAGGGTTGAATCATAGTAGAGAGAAAAAATACATTCAAAGGATGAATGCCTTAAAGAATTTTTATATAAAGCGAGTAAAGATAAAGGGAAGGTGCACTTTCTATTGAAAATTCGTGTGCACCAGTGCACGGTTTGGATTTCCTGGAGATTTGTAACGGATGATTTGATATCTTCATCAAATTTGACGCTCCTAACTTCGTGAAGCATGCAATTTCAGGGTGCATTTTAGTTCCTCTTCGGGGCTATATCACATTAAATGTGGCGTGTAAGTGTGGCTCTTCGTAATCCCCACCCTTTGTCATTTGCGCCTGCTAACTCCTAGTAAGGTTAAGGGCGTCCCATTCAAAATTATCTAACCTAAAGCTTAAAATCCTCTCCGTCAGCGTTGTCAATTGAGGAAACTATCAGTCTAATCCAAGGTGGAATATGAGAAGTACATCTGCCAGATGGTTGCTATGAGACTTAGTGTAGTCTTTCTAAAACCAGGAGTCACATCTGAGAGCTTGGATGTAGATGTATTCCGCAACCCTTCAACGTTGTGATTGAGAGCTCGAACTCAATCCTTTTTTAATTGGATTTCATCAAACTCTAGCATTCCAAGTTTGATGCACAACACTTTGAACCTTGCTTCTGAGAGAGGCTTGGTGAAGATATCGGCTAGCTGATCGTCTGTTTGAATATATTCGACAGAGATATTAATATGCTTCATAATGGAGTGATGAATGGGATTTCTCGTGATGCACATCGCACTATTGTTATCACTATAGATGGGGATACATTCGGTGTTGACATCATACTACATCAGTTGCTGCTTGATCCATAAAATCTGAGTACAAGAACTAGCGGCTGCTACATATTCTGTTGGAATTGCATACATAAAAGCATTATGATTGGTATATTAGGAAACGTTATGTTTGATATACTGGTAATCATTAATGACTTGCAATAAACAACTCCTGTCTGAATTAACAATCATCCGATGCGAACAAACACATCCAGTTATCTCGTCGATAGGGAGATCATACGGTGTGTAAGAGATCACAGAAGATCGTATAGATCGTTCAACCTAGCGAGATATAAATAGTTATCACAGCTGAGACAGTTTCTGGTTTAGCTGTCGGTTTAGGCTGCGGCACACAAGTCCATAAGTGGTTTATCTTGACTGCTTTGTGTAACCGGTACATCTCAATGTATTGATAGGATCAACAGTGAGATGAACCATTCTACTTGACATATGAATGAGTAAAGATCTCGGTAACTTGGTCGGATCTAAAGTCTATTGAAAGCTGAGGGGCACACATGGGTTGACTGTCACGTTGACTTGCTATGGTGGAGAGTCTTACATGTACTCGTATATCTGCATCTTGGGTGATGGCAGCTTGTGTGGGGTTTCCTCAGGCTGGATTTAGATAACCATATCCATTTCAGGATGGTGACATTCCCTGGGAAGCTCACGAGGTTCGTTATGCTAAGTCCTGCAGGCTGAATCATTGATTCAAGCATAAGCGATAAGGGTTGAGTGGTACTACTCAGGAATAATAAGAAATTAATTAATTACAGCTAATTGTCATACGCTGAATTAATTAATGTATGTCTGAAACCTTAAATATGGGGATTAACCAAGTCAATGCAACCCGTTCCTAATAACGTGGTAATAAAGGAGTAGGTCAGCATTAATTCTCTGGTGGCATGAATTAATGTTTATTAATTAATTATGTTCTGGGTTGAACATGGAATTAATTAATAGGAGGCCCACTTTATTATTTGCATTTGATCCCTGGTCTGGCCCAACACTGCTCAGAGCCCATTAGGGTTTATTAAACCCTAATAGCCCATTCTCAGATCTATATAAATAGATGAATCTCTCATTTTCCCACATAAAGTTTGAAGTTTCAAATCAGAAACCCTAGAGAGATTGTGAGAGTGTGGGCGGCTATAGATCCGGTAGCGTATCCTCACCAGATTTTCGGATCGAGCAAGGGAACATATCAGAAGATCAGATCTGTAGGAACACCATCGCTTTGATCGATTCCAGATCCAGATCTGTACCATCTTCATTGCCATCATCGATCTAGATCTGTAGATCAGTCGTTGGAGTCTCAGGTATTCCTTTAAATCTACGAATTAAATTAAATAGGAGCATGCATAGGCATTCACTGTTTGTCATGAAATTTATTTTGATATCCATAAATCAAATCCGGAGTTTTAATAAATGGCGATTCATGTCGCCTATTGTAGACTCAGTTCCTACAATTGGTATCAGAGCCAGGTTCGTAATTTATGGCTCTGTCGGAAAATAAAATTGACAAACAGTTTATGCATGTTATTTAATTTATTTTGGATGGATTTATTTTTGTCGTGGATGTTTTTGTTCTCGTGGCCCCTCTTTGTTTTGTTTTTGGTTTTAAAACGCGCAAAAATCCGCGATTAGATTGATAAGAAAATATATAATAGACTAGATCTGTTATTTTATTTTATTCAATCTGTAAACCGGAATACATGGAGAACAAGAATAGTGACAAGGTGGTTCTGTAGCAGTTTCCGGTGACTGGAAATAGACTTCAGCCGCGCGCAGGCGACGCGCGGCAGTGCCAGGCGGCGGCGCCTGTCGGCCGGTTTGCAGGGGCCACGCGCAGGCGGCGCGTGACAGATCGCTGCAACTCGCAGCAGCCATCTCGTGCAGGGGGCGCGCAGCCGTGGTCACCAAGCAGCAGCAGTTCGCAACATCTCTTCCTCCTCCTTGCGTGTGCAGTAGCGCCGGTACGGTTCTCTGTGTTCGGGCAGGGGCCGTGCGCAGGCGCGCACGGCGGTGGAAGGCGAAGCGTAGGCTGCGAGCGGCGGGGACAATGTCTGCAACTGGCTGGGCTGTGCTGTTCTAGTGGCGCACATCAGGAAGGAGGCTCGGCGACTGCAAGTCGCATCCTCGGCCACTGCGGCGGCAGGCTGGTGGTGTGTGTCGGTGCGCGGGTCTACTGTGCTCCAAGCTCCGGTGCTCGTTTGAGGTTCAGGCAGCAGGCGCGGCCAGCGGTGCATCGGGTTCCTGCTGAAGGGCGGCGGCGGCTGAGTTGAACTGGCTGGTGGCGCGACTGACAGCGTTGGGAGCGGCAGCGGCCGTGGGGCTGTGTCTGTTCTCAAGCGACGGCCGCGGCGGCTGAACCCTAGCAGCTAGGGTTTCAGACGCGGGCTGGGTCGCGGCCCGGCGGCGGCCCGGGGAGGCTGATTTTAGGGTTTTGTTTTTTGAAACCCAGTTTGTTATGTCGAAACCCTAGTGTGATGTGGGTTGGCCCACGATTAAAATTTAATTATTTTATTGGGCTAGATAACCCTGGTTGACAAATTCCTAGCCCAAACTGCAGTATTATTCCAGCCCAAGATTGCAGATTTTAAATTAAAGAGTGGGAGCCCAGTTTGAAGATCTGTATTAAATTAAATCATTGTAATAGATAGATTTAATTTTATTTCCCATGTAATTGCATCAAGGGGCCACGGGAAATTTATATGTTTATTTAATTATTTTCTCGTATGATGTGATTTATTATGTGCGCACTAGTAAATAATAGGAAAGCATGCTACTGCTTTTATTATTTATTTTTAAAGCATGTTGTAGATAATAGGGAAGCATGTTACTGCTTTATTATTTACTGTTCAAAGCAAGCTTTATGTGATTATTTTATGTATTAAATTATGTCTATAAATTCCGGAATCATGTTGGGAAATATGATGGAATTTTAGATGTGACATAATTTATGGATCATAAAATAATATGTGCGCATAAGAACCTTTTGAAAGAAAAAGACTAAGCAAGATTTTTTAATTAAAATCAACAAGACCTCCACAATGCGGTCTCTTATTAGAAGTGGGCAGTGAAGTGAGTAGACGTCTACACGACCGTAGCCTGCTTGCTTTATTTGTTCATAAGTTCTAATAGATGAGATTTCTAAATAAAACATTTAAACATGTGAGAAGTGGACAGTGAAGTGAGTAGACGTCTACACGACCGTAGCCTGTTTACTTTATTTGTTCATAAATTCTCTAGAATTGTTTTAAATGAGATAACAAAGGTTGTAAGAGGCATGCGTCATGGGTCTAGTACGTATGACAAATCGTCCTTTTAACTTCCGGAGTTAGAATTGTGGTCAAATGCTTAGATGTTGCCTGAGTACTAACTCATGAATGATGTCCCTGCTCAGATAGGTTGAACATGGTCTTAGTTTTATCTCCGATTATTAATTTCATTTGCCGGCGAATACCTGACATAGATTGAAATTAAAGACTGGAACTTCAAAGAGCAGTCTGGTTAGGTGGTCTGCTGTAAACGTCTTCGAAAGGAGCTTGCAGTAGATGCACCTAGGCAATTGGGGGAAACAATTGTATTGGTTTATCAAAAGGTTACAATGCATATTTGTTTCAATGTTCTGCATGTATGTACTTACTTTAATCAATTATTGTTTTCAGATATGTCTATGAATAATGTCATAAATATCTTGGCACAAAATCAATTAACTGGTCCGAATTTCCTGGAATGGAAGCGCAACTTGGATTATATCCTAGTTGCAGAGGAACATAAATATGTTCTTAACACTCCGTGTCCAGCTGTCCCTACTGCTGAGTCAACTGATGTGGAGCGGAACCTCTATGACAAGTGGGTCAAGTCTAATAATGTAGTCAAGTGCTACATGATGACCACCATGTCTAAGGTGCTCCAGCAACAACATCAGCACTATGACAAAGCAGCTGAGATTATGGATAGTCTCACAGTTACTTATGGGGAATCGGATAGAGCTGTCAGATTTAAACTCATGAGGGAAATCGTGAGTTGTAAAATGACTGATGGTAGCTCAGTGAGGGAGCACGTTGTTTCCATGACTCATCTCATGGATGAACTGACATTGCATGGAGGAGGTATTGACGGGGAAGCCCAGGTCGATATCATACTCAACTCACTTCCGAAGTCTTTTGAGAACTTTAGGCTGAATGTTGTCATGAGTAAAAGGGAGTATACTCTCAATGAGTTACTTAGTGATCTCATGGCGGCTGAATCAGTCATGCAACCTAAAAAGGCAGTCTTGGTTTCTTCTGGTAGTCGCCCTACTTCATCGAAAGGTGCTAAAGGGGTGATTGGAAAGAAGTTCAAGAAGACAGCCTTTGGAAGCAAAAGTTCTGGGAAAAAGAAGACTGTGACACCGGGGAAGAAGGGCAAGTGTTTCCGTTGTGGCAAAACTGGTCACTGGAAGAAGGATTGTCTGACCAAGCGGGTTGGATAAGGTACGTCATTAGCACTTGTAACGGAAACATGTTTAGCATCTGTTTCTACCCATTCGTGGGTAGTGGATACTGGAGCTACTGATCATGTTTGTTACACTTTGTAGGGATTCAGGCCGACAAGGCAGCTGAATGATGACGAGGTGACGATCTCCATGGGTAATGCTGGTCGTGTGTCTGCAGTAGCAGTTGGAGATGTTACATTATGCTTTCAAGACAATGTTTTGAATTTAAGAGATGTTTTGTATGTGCTGGATTTTCGGCGGAACCTTATTTCTGTTTCCTGTTTAATTAATGATGGATTTTCAATTATTTTTGATAGTCATGTTACTATCAATGGCAATAACGGTGTTATCTATCGTGGGATACAGAAAGACTCTCTTTATATCATAACTTGTTTGCATAAATCTTCCGTGAATGCTGCATATAACTTATTTAATCATAAGAAGAGAAAGTTTTCATCTTCTGATAAGGATCTTACATATCTATGGCATCTGAGACTAGGTCAAATCAATCTAAAGAGGATCAAGAGACTCGTGGATGATGGAACGTTGGATTCAATCCAGGTAGTTCCACATCGAGTTTGTGAATCCTGTATAGAGGGAAAGATGACGACCAAGCCTTTCAAGGCGAGTCAGTCTCGAGCAAGTGATGTGTTGGAACTGATCCACTCTGATTCATGTGGACCTATGTCTACGCAAGCTCGTGGAGGATTTAAGTATTTCGTCACTTTTATTGACGATTACTCGAGATACGGGTATGTTTACTTACTTCACTATAAGTCTGAATGCTTTGAGAAATTCAAGGCGGAAGTAGAGAAGAAGTTAAACAAGACCATTAAGTCATTACGATCTGATAGTGGTGGTGAGTATCTCAGTGACGAGTTCTTGCAGTTTTTATCAGAGTATGGGATTACATCCCAATGGACCGCACCAGGCACTCCTCAGCAGAATGGTGTGGCTGAGAGAAGAAATAGGACTCTTCTTGAAATGGTTAGATCTATGATGAGTTATGCGAACTTGCCTGTTTTGTTTTGGGGCCACGCGTTACTAACAACGGCGTATCTACTGAACCTGGTACCTTCTAAGTCATTTCCTAAAACACCCTCGGAACTCTGGCATGGGCGAAAAGCCCAGTGTGTCAAAGATAAGAGTGTGGGGCTGTCCGACATATGTTTTGTCGAAGGAACCTGATAAGTTAGAAGGCAGGTCCAAGCTAATGCTGTTTGTGGGATACCCCAGACAAACGAAGGGTGGTTATTTCTACTGTCCTGAGGATCAGAAGATCGTTGTTAGCACCAACGCAAGATTCTTAGAGGACGAGTTTGTGAAAAACCACAAATCCAAAAGTGATATCATTCTCCAAGAAATTGGAGACGATGATGCACTTTCATTGGGAAAACCCCGTGGCAGATTGAGTGTACCTCTCGAAGGTATGGAACCAATTGCACGGTCGCCAGTGCAAGAATTTGATCTACAAGTAACTGCACCAACTGTTGATGTAGTACCAGTGCTCCATCGTAGTGGGAGGGTACCTCACCAACCTGAGCAGTATATGTTCGTGGGAGAGTCTTCGGACTTGATCCCGGAAGACGGACTAGATGATACCGACCCATGGACATACGACGAAGCAGTAAATGACAAAGATGCTGAAAAATGGCATAAAGCCATGGATTCAGAAATTGAATCAATTACCTCTATGGATGTATACCAGAAGTCTGCGCTACCTGATGGCTTTCGGGCCATAGGTTGCAAATGGGTATACAAACAGAAGAAAGGTTCGAAAGGAGATATAACGACTTTTAAAGGGTTATAGTAAAAAAGAGGGCATTGACTATGACGAAACCTTCTCACCGGTAGCCATGCTCAAATCCATTGGAATTCTTCTATCCATAGCAGCACATATGGACCTAGAAATCTGGCAGATGGATGTCAAAACCGCGTTTTTAAACGGGTACCTTGAGGAATGTCGTGACATCTATATGCAGCAGCCAGAGGGTTATGTGAAGGATGGTGAAGAGCATCTTGTCTGCAAGCTAAAGAAGTCCTTGTATGGACTTAAACAAGCTTCACGGTCATGGAACAAATGTTTCGATGATGTGATTAAATCCTATGGATTTTCACAGTGCAAAACCGAAAGTTGTGTGTACCGATTATACGTCAGCGGAAGCGTGGTATTCCTTGCACTTTATGTTGATGACATTCTTCTATTCGGCAACGATGTGAAGGTGTTGTCAGACATAAAGAGATGGTTATCCGAACAGTTTCAAATGAAGGACCTAGGAGACGCTGGATACATCCTTGGGATTAAAGTCTTGCGTGATCGCAAGAGAAGGATGTTAAGCTTGTCTCAGGCCGCTTATATTGATACTGTAATTGCTCGTTTTAGCATGCAAAACGCCAAGAAAGGGTTGCTACCTTTCAGACATGGTGTTCCTCTGTCTAAGGCACAATGCCCTACAACAGAAGAGGAGAAGGATGAGATGGCTAAAGTACCATATGCTTCGGCAGTGGGAAGTCTCATGTATGCGATGCTATGTACGAGGCCAGATATCTGTTATGCCGTGGGCATGGTGGCCAGATATCAGTCTAACCCTGGACAGGCACACTGGACTGCTGTCAAACATATTCTCAAGTATCTGAAAAGAACTCAAGACTATTGTCTTGTTCATCAGTGTGAGAATTTTTGCCCTGTGGGTTATACAGATTCGGATTTCCAGGCGGATCAGGATGAGAAGAGATCAACCTCGGGCTATGTGTTCACCTTGGGAGGTGGAGCTGTATCATGGAGGAGTGCGAAACAAAAATGTATCGCAGACTCCACCATGGAAGCTGAGTATGTGGCAGCTTCAGAAGCTTCTAAAGAAGCAGTATGGCTCCGGAACTACCTCCAAGAGTTAGATATTGTTCTGAGTTTGCCCAAGACCATCACGATATATTGTGATAATGCTGGTGCAGTAGCAAACTCTAAGGAACCAAGAACTCACAAGGCGTCAAAGCACATAGAGAGAAAGTACCACATCATACGAGAAATCGTAGCTAGGGGCAATGTGCAAATAGAGAAGATTGACATGAAGGATAATCTAGCGGATCCATTTACAAAGGGCTTACCACAGAAGGCATACGAGGGTCACGTTCGTAGCCTAGGACTGAGGTAGATGCCGGCCACCTGGTGACCAAATGTAATAGCTAGATTAGAATAGACACATGTTATACTCTGGAAATTAATGGTATAATGCTTTGAGTATAAGTGGGAGATTGTTGGAATTGTATACATAAAAGCATTATGATTGGTATATTAGGAAACATTATGTTTGATATACTGGTAATCATTAATGACTTGCAATAAACAACTCCTGTCTGAATTAACAATCATACGATGCGAACAAACACATCCAGTTATCTCGTCGATAGGGAGATCATACGGTGTGTAAGAGATTACAGAAGATCGTATAGATCGTTCGACCTAGCGAGATATAAACAATTATCACAGCTGAGATAGTTTCTGGTTTGGCTGTCGGTTTAGGCTGCGACACACAAGTCCATAAGTGGTTTATCTTGACTGCTTTGTGTGACCGGTACATCTCAATGTATTGATAGGATCAATAGTGAGATGAACCATTCTACTTGACATATGAATGAGTAAAGATCTCGGTAACTTGGTCGGATCTAAAGTCTATTGAAAGCTGAGGGGAACACATGGGTTGACTGTCACTTTGACTTGCTATGGTGGAGAGTATTACATGTACTCGTATATCTGCATCTTGGGTGATGGCAGCTTGTGTGGGGTTTCCTCAGGCTGGATTTAGATAACCATATCCGTTGACATTCCCTGGGAAGCTCACGAGGTTCGTTATGCTAAGTCCTGCAGGCTGAATCATTGATTCAAGCATAAGCGATAAGGGTTGAGTGGTACTACTTAGGAATAATAAGAAATTAATTAATTACAGCTAATTGTCATACGCTGAATTAATTAATGAATGTCTGAAACCTTAAATATGGGGATTAACCAAGTCAATGCAACCCGTTCCTAATAACGTGGTAATAAAGGGGTAGATCAGCATTAATTCTCTGGTGGCATGAATTAATGTTTATTAATTAATTATGTTCTGGGTTGAACATGGAATTAATTAATAGGAGGCCCACTTTATTATTTGCATTTGATCCCTGGTCTGGCCCAACACTGCTCAGAGCCCATAGGGTTTATTAAACCCTAATAGCCCATTCTCAGATCTATATAAATAGATGAATCTCTCATTTTCCCACATAAAGTTTGAAGTTTCAAATCAGAAACCCTAGAGAGATTGTGAGAGTGTGGGCGGCTATAGATCTGGTAGCGTATCCTCACCAGATTTTCGGATCGAGCAAGGGAACATATCAGAAGATCAGATCTGTAGGAACACCATCGCTTTGTTCGATTCCAGATCCAGATCTGTACCATCTTCATTGCCATCATCGATCTAGATCTGTAGATCAGTCGTTGGAGTCTCAGGAGCATGCATAGGGCATTCACTGTTTGTCATGACATTTATTTTGATATCCATAAATCGAATCTGGAGTTTTAATAAATGGTGATTCATGTCACCTATTGTAGACTCAGTTCCTACATATTCCGCCTATGTGGTGGAGGTAGCCACTGAGTGCTCCTTCTTGCTGAACCAGCTGATTAGCTTATGACCTAAAAACTGACAAGTGCCCCTTGTGCTCTTTCGGTCAATTTTGTATCCTCTGAAATCTGAATCTAAGTATCTAGTAAGATTGATCTTGTTGTCCTTGGGATACCAAATTCCTAAGGATTGTGTACATTTGAGGTATTTGACAATCCTTTTGGCAGCTTCCATGTGTGATTTTTTGGGATTGACTTGAAATCTGGCGCACACTTCAATGACATATGAGATGTCGGGTCTGTTGGCTGTCTAGTAGAGCAAGGATCCTATAATGCCTTTGTAGCTGGCTGGATTCACTAGTTACGCCTCTTCATCAATGTTATTTGAGTTGTGGGGATCGTTGGAATTCGTAATGACTTTGTCTCCTTGGGATAGAGTTTCTCGATAATATCCTTTTTATACTTCTTCTGCCTAATAAATATGCAGCCTGGGGTTTGCTGAACTTGAAGTCTTAAGAAGTATGACATCTTCTCCATCATGCTCATCAGGAAGTTGCTTCGCATCAATTGGGAAAATTTCTCGCAAAGGTTGAGATTCTTTGATTTGAAAATGATGTCGTCCACATAAATCTGAACTAGAAAAATGTCTTTAGCGTCCTTAATTAGGAAGAGAGTCCGGTCGATCTTCCCTTTTCTGAAGCTATTTTTTAACAAAAACTGAGACAAGGTCTCACACGAAGCTCTTGGTTCTTGCTTTAGTCCATAAAAAGCCTTTTGCAACCTGTAGAACTGGTTTCCTTCTTCAAAGCCTGGAGGTTGTTCCATGTATACTTCCTCTAGCTTGCCATATAAAAAGGCACTCTCTACGTCCATCTGAAAGACAGTGATGTTCTGATATGCCACATAAGCTAGAAACAACCTAATTGCCTCTAGTCTGGCAACTGGTGCGATGGTTTCATCATAGCCAATCCCTTAACACTGCGCGTATCCTTTGACAATGAGTCTAGATTTGTTCCTTACAATCTTTCCAACTTCATCATACTTATTTTTGAACACTCATTTGGTCCCTGACGGATTTGTATACGGAAAGCATTATGATTGGTATATTATGAACAAGGTTTTTAGTTAATATACTGGTAATCAATATTTTTGTATTATCATCTCCTGTCTGAATTAACAAACATGTATCACAGGTGACTCTATTCTCTTATATCATCGATAGGGAGATCATACGGTGTGTTGTAGATCACATAAGATCGTGTGGGTCACGTGACCTAGCGAGATATAAATGGTTATCGTAGCTAAGATAATGCTAGGATAGACTATCGGCTTAGGCTGCAATACAGTTAGTAATTAGTAGCTTATCTTGGTCACTAGATGTGCTGGTACGTAAGGACGTAATTGAGATAGATTCTTTTTATCTAACATTAAAATAATCTTGATCTCGATGGCTTGATGATATCTAAAGCTTAATGAAAGTTCATGAGGTATACGCAAGTTTGTATATCATTTTGAGATGCTATGATGGAAAGTCTTACATGTACTTGTATGTCTGCATCTTGGGTGATAACAACTTGTGTATGATTTCTAGTTTTGTAGTTAGGTAACCATATCCAATATAAGATGTTGATATTCCCTAAAAAGCTCAAAAGGTTCATTATGCTAAAGTCCAACAAGCTGATTGAGTTCAAGCATAAGTGAAAAGGTTGAGTGTTATAACTTAAGAATAAAAGATGTTAATTAATTTGTAGGCTTGTTAGAGCCTAACCTAATTAATGAATGTCTATAACCTTAAATATGGGGATATACCGAGCTCATGCAACCCGTTCTTCATAGCGTGGTAACAAAGGGGTAGGAAAGTATTGATTCTCTTGTGGCATGAATCAATATTAATTAATTAATTATATTAAGCATTGAATATAGGCCTTCTTTATTATTTGCATACTGGTCCCTGGTCTGGCCTATGAAAAGCTCAAGCCCATTAAAGATCGAAATTTTCCTATAAATACCCCTCAGTTTCTCAGATCACAGTACACCACAAGATCATAAGTTGCTGAGTAGCAAACCGGAGAATCGAAAACTGCTATAGGGGACTAGATCTGAGCCGAGGGAAGGAAATTCTATTTCTCGACAGGCACGGTATCCAGAGAGAATCTTCACCAGATATCTGGATCGGAGCGAGGGATACATATAAGAAGATTAGATCTGAAGGATCATTCTTCTTGTCTCTCTTCTTAATTTTCACTTTTTAATAGTTAAAAATCTAGAGATTTACTTCTGATTTTTTTTTTCAGGATTAAAGCTTTTTGCATAAGAAGGATTCAAGATAAAATCCCTGCGCAACAATCCAAAGATAATTCCATCTAGGTATTACGAATAAACTTGTTTTGCATTCAATAAGAGTCTGCTAGGTTTTAATCATAGACATAGTAATTATTTTAGACATCTAATAATCGGTCCTTGGCAAACGGATTTAAGCAATTCAATTTGCAAGTAAAAACCCCTTCAATTGGTATCAGAGCCAGGTTCCAATTATTAGCTCTGTCAGTAAAATTAATATTGTCTATGATTTGCATGAATTATTATTGAATTGCGATGGATGATTTGATTTTTTGTTCCTCATGATTTCTTGGGTTAATTCACCATTTTACAAGGATTCATTTTTTTTAACTTATGAGATAAATCCGTGGTTAGATTTAATTTCAAGCAATGTATTGTGATGCAATTTTTCCTACGTAATTTCATCATAAACAAGCTTAAATGAGAATAAGACAACTCTTTATGAGAGTTATCACCCCCAAACTTGAGATGTTGCTTGTCCCCAAGCAACCAAACTAAAACTTGAAAAGACAAAGCCACATAAAATGTCACTCTAATCTACTCAACTTCGTATCTCATCAGCCCTTAGCAAAAAGTAAAAAAGAAAAGCTTAACAAGCTACTTTCAAGTAATCAAGCTTCAATTACCATAATCTTACAAGTTTAATCAAATACACCAATCAAGTTTGAAAGCCAAAGTTCTAAAACAAACATTTTGCAATGATAGCTGGTGTATTCTCAAGCTTAATCTTAACTAACACTCAAGCTCCTTTGGTCATTAATGTCACTGTTTTTTACTACCAATGAACCCCGAACTTGCTCTCCACTAATGGAATTTATACTACCCTTAGATCAAAAGGTCTTCATGAGCTTCTAATGCTAGGCTATGGTTGAGAGGTGGGATGATTTTGGAAATATTGACTAGAATCTAGAGGCATCATCAAATCTCAATTCAAACAAAAGACTTATTCTAAAAAGAATCCGCAATAAATTCCCTAAACAATAATCAAAATTGTGCATTCCTTGCATGAACAAAAATACTAACAAGATTCCACTAATAACTTCTTTTTATGTTTTCATTTTCTTCATACCTACTCACATAGATACGAATTTTGAATATTATTTACCATCTTTATTCATATAATTTTCATACAAAAATAAAGAGAACAAGAGTTTGCCTCTAGAGATGGATAGTGTGAGGATAATAGGTTGTTGGTCCCGAAATTAGAGTAGTTTTGTATGCAACGAAAGTATTAAAATGACTTGCACTTCTAAAAACTAAAATTGAGTTTTCAGTTTTCAGTTTTTGAAAACTTAATTTAGCTCGAATTTAGTTTTAAGTTTCAATTTCAAGTATACACTTCAATACTTCGAAAGTATTGAAGGTTTTAAAATAAACTTGAAATCTTAACTTGCAGAAACTTAAATAAAACTGTAAAATGACTAAGGAAATTTATAGTGGTTCGAAACCTTAAGTACTGCGTCCACTTTTCGGAACTTAATCTAAGAATTACTAAGGATCAAATTACAAGTTTTCTCACGATCTATACTAGCCCGTCGGATGCCCATGTCCTTCAGCCTGCTAGGTCACTCGCCCATAAACTTGGTCTTCTGATTCCTTCCTCAATTTGAAGTGAGGATGCACCTTGCAGCCTTTAAACTGGAAATTTGGATGTTTGCTGTTCTTCCAAGAACTTCAGTTGTTGGCAATGCCCGTCAAAATCAGAATTTTGGAATGGAAAACTGACTGCTGTGTTTATAACTTGTAAAGTAATGAACACCAAATGATTAGCTATATCTTGGAAAGCTTAAGCCTTGTGACACAGAATATTTAGAAAGCTTGAACTAAGAAGTTAAGCCTCGTGACTTAGAAAGACACAAAATTTCAGAGTATGCTTGAGAGCTTTAAGTTTGCAGAGTAACGACTTGTTCTTTTGAAAGATTCAGGCGCTCTCCACTGAAGTGGTTGTCTGCTATTTATAGGAAGATGTTTCAAAAATTTGAAATCTGTCCGTTAGACACACGAATTCACCTGTTAGATACAACGAGAATGTCATCCAATCATCACCATTCACCTATTTGTAGCAGTCTGCTCTGCAATCTACTTTTTATCTTTTGTAGTATACTTTCACATGCTTCTTGCCAGAGTCAGTTTCAGTACGAGAAACTCAAAATGAGATTCTTCGTACATCTTTGTTGCTCAACAATTTAAGGAATCTTAAATAACACTTCCAGTTCCACTCAGATTCTTTTTGTCTCCTTGCTTTTCACGTGCACTTTAAATTCCAAAACTAAAAAATGAAATCCTCCTGATTTCAAATTTTAAGTTTCCGCTTTCCTTCAGTGAAAACTCAGTTTCCAGAAACTAACTTTTTTGGACATTTCATGTTTCAAGTTTCGAAACTTGACTTCAACATTTCAACTTTCTCAGTGTCACTTTAATAAGTTCTGAAACTTGATTTCAACATCTCGAGCTTAAGCTTCTAACAAATTCCTTCTTTCAGAAACTAAGTTTTTGTCTGCTCGATCTTCAGCTTCCAGTTTCCAGTTTCTATTACAAGTCAATATATCTTATACAAGGATTACATGTAGAAACATATTAGAAACTTAAAGCTAGTTTTGACACACCAAAACATCAAATAAAGGGAAAAATGAAACCCAGTTTCTAATAATTTTCCGCTTTTGGTGTTGTCAAAACCACTTATCTAAAGTCAGGAAAAAGGACAATTGATGAACTGAGTTTACAATGATTTTACTCAGAAACACCATTTCCTTATCCGACCTACTCTATTTGATCTTCCCCCTGAATTGGAGAGATATTACTTGATAATAATGAAAATAGAATGACTTAGATTGCTTATCAAACTGGAACATGTGAGGTCAACCAGGTTAAAATCTAAGAACATAAGAGCGAGAGAGAGACAATGAGAGTTTGTCTTCAATCCAGGTTTCAGTTTTTCACTGAATGTGGAAAATTACAAGTACATCAAAAACTGAAAACTAGAAAGCAAAAAGTTTCAAAAACTTAAGTTTCAAATGCTTACGAGGAGGTTGCTTTGACTATGAAGATGGCTTAGGATCAGAGAGTTTTTGGGCCAACTCCATCAGATCCTCCTCCTCCTCCTTCTCATTTTGAATCTTATCCTCTTTCTTTCTTTCTTCCTTCTCCTTTTTCCTGTCATCTTCCCCCTTTTTGACAACATCAAAAAGTGTTTCCACTGTTTGCTTAATGAAAGAGGCAGTTTCAGCACTTTCAGCATCCTTATTTATTTTTTCCTCCAACTTGGCTTTCACTTCTTGTGTCTCATGCCTTATTGCTTCTAGTTCGGTTTGAACATAATGCTTCACTTCAACAATAATGGCGGATTGAGAAGAACTTGCAGTAGCTTGCCTGGCATCCTCCAGGTATTCGATTTGTGGAATCTTAGTAGATACAATAGGAGATGGGGTAAACAGTACCAAGCCACTGATAGCCCTTCTGGCCTCTTCTTCTCTGTCAAACTGTTCCTTCCTGAGCCTCTCAGCCTCTACTTCGGCTTTCTTCTTCTCTTCTGCCTCAGCCAACCGGAGTTTGAGTTTGCTCACAAACCTCTGGATGTTGATGAGCTTTGCAACTTTAGCAAGTTCCCGAGCTTGGCCTTGAATAACTTGAATAGCATGGGCAGTCCTTTCTGCATTGGAAATAACTGTAAGTTCGTGGGATAGGGAGACTGCCTGCTCCTTCTCTTCTTTGTCTAGCTCTACAGCTGTCAATTCAAGTTTTGCTTTTTCCAGTTCAGCTTCCAAGACCCTTTGTTCTACTGCAAGCTTCCTTATTCCAGTTTGGCAGCAATTGAGCTCTGATAATCATCTGGAGTTGGAAATTAAGTTTTTGCAGTTGAAACTTCTTCTTCTTGAGTTGGTTGGGATGAAACTTGAGTTTGAGCTTCTGGAACTGGAGTTTCAGGCTCATAAGTAAAATCAATAGGAGGTAGACGTTTTCTATCTCTAGAAGATTGAATTTGTAGCCTAAATGCTCGGATACTGAGAAGTCTATTCTTCATCTCCTTCGCTGTCATCTACTTGTTCCCAGTCTAGCCACTCCATTCCTTGGCCTAGATGTCCTCAAACCTGCAGAAAGTGAGCCCGAGCCTGGCTTGCATTATAGGCTTATCTTCTTTATCCAGCTCGTTCTTCACCAAGTCGAATCTCCTCCACCTTTTGAATTAATCTTTTAAGTCAATGGCTAGCATGGATTCGTCCTCAAGGATGTCGGGATACAAAAGCATAGACTCCTCAGTGACCTTCTCTTCCACCATCTCGAAAATCTCAGTTGCCCAAGGGATCAACTTGGAATCTCCAACGTCCTTTTCTCCTATCAGGGGACACCAATTCTAAAGCCTCTCTGCTCTATATTCCGGATGAGGTAATAATCTTAAAAGGAATTCAGTAATTGGCATACTCACTTGTCTCGTGTAGCCTATTCTTCTCCCTTTGATCCCAATGATGGTGCCTCCATCTCCCTTGCTTATCTTTGGTGAAATTGAAAACTTGATCCAAGGAGAGATCATCCAGGTCTGAATCAAAATCGTAAACACCAGAAGAAGTGTAAGGTTGATCATTAGATATGCAAGTTTTGCCTCCCTTACCACCCTTCGCTCCCTTTTCAGTTTTAGCTTTGGAGCTTGAAGAAGTTTTAGTTCTAGTTTTTGTACTCCCTAGTTTTCTTGGGGTGGTCGCCCGAGTTTCGTCAACTATTTTGTTGGCTTTTTCATGCTCAGCCAAAACTCCTTCAAGGATCTCCTTCGCCAGTTGTGCAAGGTTGGTCACCCCTCCTTCAATTTCAGCAGATTCACCTTCCTTTGTCAGTTGTTCAGGGTCGGTCGCCCCTCCTTTAGTTACA
This sequence comes from Plectranthus barbatus, assembly GCA_026898455.1. Lineage (NCBI taxonomy): Eukaryota > Viridiplantae > Streptophyta > Magnoliopsida > Lamiales > Lamiaceae > Plectranthus > Plectranthus barbatus. Next base: position 51,810 of record JAPKLW010002115.1, read on the forward strand.
GCGATCTCAGGATCAACCTAAACTTCTATAGTTTGTTCCTTCGAGTCTTGATCATAACCATGTGCTTCTCAGTATAATGTGGCAAAGGTTTCGTTGGACATAGTTTCTGGGAGTGCAGTGGCAGTAGGTTCCCTGAACTGCAGTTTCTTCCTTGGGATTTATTCTTGTGGGATCATAGTTATCCCTTTTTCTCTTCTTCTTTTTCTCTTGTTCAACTACTTTCTTCTTGCCTTTCTCAACCATCTTGGCTTCTGTAGCCTCAGCTTTAGCTTGCTTCCTCTGTTCTTCTTCCATCCTGGCTTTCTTACTTCCTTTCTCAGTAACCTCCCTTTTGCCTTCTTTCAGAAATTTCTTCTTCGGCCTATTTGGAGTAGATCTCCGTTTCCTCACAAGAACAGAGATGGCAGCTCCTCCAAAATGATCACCCCTTCCCTTTTTTGTCACTTCACAAAGAGTGGTGAGAGTGGGTAAGTCTTGCATAACTTGCTGCAAGCAGTCTTCCTTCTCTCCTTCAATTTCAGTTCTTTCCTCGTCAAAACTGAGTATGACCTCAATCTAGTTGTTCGGTGGGATAAAGTTAGTGGCAGACAACTTATCTCCTTCATGCACATTCTTCACCAACTTCTCAACAATCGTGGAAGTCCTCCCCACATTATCCAACAATCTTTCAAACAGAATTTTAGCCCAATTTCCTTGAACCACATCATCAATTGCCATCAAAACTGAGTATTTCTTCTTGCTAAGCTCTGAGTGGGAACCCACTTCACATTATAGCATTTTGATGGCTATGTCACCCAAGAACTTATAAAAACCGTCAAGTTCAGGGGTTTTCGTGGTCAAATTCCATGGGGTTTGGACCGATTCTTTCTTTTAGTCCATCCAGTGCCTTTCCATCTCCTTTTGACGGGTAGGCCCTCTTCATTTGTAGTTGACAATTTGCACACCATTGTTCCTTAAATGAAATATTTTGCTCAACAGTCCGGGGTGAACTCAAATTTGTACGCCGGTCACAGAGGTACCAAACGATCTCTTATCAGAAGCCACTAATGCATTGGCACAAAATTCGGCCACCATATAAGAATGAAACCTTTTCGGATAAACAGTTAGAAAGAAGATCAACTTTTCCTTTCTCAGTTTTTCTTCCAGACGTGGGTCTGGGCATATATTCAGGGCTTCTTTCAATTAAAGAATCTTCTCTTTATGAACTTTGGCTGCCCTCTTCTGTTTGGGCGTCAAGTTTGGAGCAACGTCTTTGGCAAGTTTTACAAGTTCAGCATATGGGATGTAGATTTCCACAGACTGAGAATCAGTCCGGCCAGAGGTGGATGTCCCTTGGTTGTGATTTTTAGCAGTGGTTCTCTTAGGCATACTTAATGTTGATGATTGGGAGTTAATGAAGGAATGTTGGTCGAGAACAAATTGAATGCACTTATTTTCTGAATTTGAAGAGGGTTTGAAAATATGCAAAAATGGAAATGCTAGAAAGTGTAACCGCTGGAAACCCTTTGGGTATTTATAGAATTCAAGATTTAGATCGGACGGCCAGGATTTTGTTGACTACAACACGATCAATGGATAAAATTCATCGTCTTTTCAACTGCCTGTGGTGATCCAGACGTGGTGCTCCAGGAATGGTCGACGCCTGCCTCACATTTAATGTGACGTGTGAGATAAGTCATATTCGAATTTTGAATAGCCCGCCTCTCCTACTAAAAATTGAAAACTGACTTTCATTTCAATTTTCCAGTTTCTAAATTAAGAGCTTGGATTTAGTTTAAGTCCGCAACCTTCCTTCAAGAAATCCAAAACCAAAAACTTAGGAACTTCATTTTCAGACTTCAGTTTTTTTAGTTTTGTCGGCAGTACCACTTATATAAAAAAGGCTAAGCATAGAACTGTAAACTGAGCGCGAAAGTCAGCAAACTGAAAACTGAGAGCTAGGACTTAGTTTTGATCCACATATACTCCTCTTTAGTTTAGATTTCATCAAACTTGAGTATATTAAATTTGAAATTTCATCATGCTGAAAATTGAGAGCTGCGACTCAGTTTTGATCCGCATCTACTCCTCTTCAAATAAAATCTCATTAAATTCAAGTAAACCAAGTTTGATACACAATTCCTTGATCCGGTTTCTGGTAGAGGCTTGCGAAGATATCTGCTAACTGATCTTTAGTTCTGATATACTCCACATCTATATCCTTCTTCTCTACATGGTCTCTGATGAAATGATGTCGGATATCGATGTGTTTTGTTCTTGAGTGGTGAACTGGATTCTTGGTGATACATATAGCACTACTCTTGTCACAGTAAATTGGCACGCATCAAGTTCCAACTTCATAATCCAATAATTGTTTCTTGATCCACATAACTTGAGCACAACAATTTGCAACTGCTACATATTCAGCTTCAGTGATAGATGTAGCCATGGAATGTTGCTTCTTGCTAAACCAACTAATTAGTTTGTAGCCTAGGAACTGATTAGTTTCACTTGTGCTCTTCCGATCAATTCTGCAACCTCTAAAATCTGAATCTGGATAAGCATTTAGAGTCAGTTCCTCAGTTTTGGGATACCATATACCTAAGGACTCAGTTCCTTTGAGGTATTTCACAATCCTCTTTGCAGCTTCCATGTGCGATTTCTTAGGATTTGCTTGGAATCTTGCACAAACACAAACAACATAAGAAATATCCGGCCTGCTTGCAGTCAGATATAATAGAGATCCAATAATTCCTGTGTTGCTAGTTCGGTTAACATGTTCTCCCTCTTCATCAAGACTGATCTGAGCACTGGGGCTAATTGGAATCCTCTAAGCTTTAGTTTACTCTGGACAAAACTTATTTATAAGATCCTTGGTATACTTCCTCTAATTGATGAAGATTCCTCCTTCAGTCTGAATAACTTGGAGACTAAGGAAATATATCATCTTGCCCATCATACTCATCTAGAAATTTATTTGCATCAGTTGGTCAAACTTCTTGCATAACTCCAAGTTTTAGCAACCAAAGATAATATCATCGACATATATTTGAACTAACAAAATGTTAGTTCCATCCTTGATTCTGAAGAGAGTTGTGTCGATTTTTCCTTTCTGAAAACCATTCTTGAGAAGAAACTGAGACAGAGTCTCATACCAAGCTCTGGGTGATTGCTTCAACCCATATAGAGCCTTTCTCAGTTTGTAAATTTGGTTTCCTTCTTCGAAGACTGGGGGCTATTCAATCTAAACTTCTTCTTTCAGTTCCCCGTTCAGAAATGCACTTTTTCACATCTATCTGAAAAATTTTGAAGTTATGATGTGCGACATAGGCTAGAAAAAATTGGATGGCTTCAAGTCTGGAAACTGGAGCAAAAGTTTTATCAAAATCATTGCATTCGCACCGTGCTTAGCCTTTTGCAACCAATCTTGCTTTGTTCCTCCTGATCGTGCCAGTTTCATCTCGCTTGTTCTTGAACACCCATTTGGTTCCAATAACTACTTGGTGAGTTGGTTTCTCCACCAAGTGCCATATATTGTTGCGAGTGAATTCAACCAATTCTTCTTGCATCACGTTTGTCCAGTCTGTTGACTTAAGGACATTTATAATATTTGTTAGTTCTGATTTCTGAGAAATTAAGCACGACAACAATGCACTTCCTTAACGTGTGCGAAATAGGTTTGTAATGTTGTCCAACACAACATCTTCAGGATGATATCTCAACCACCTTGGCTTCTGCAGCTGACTAACTTCAATAGATTGAGTAGAGGATCCTGGAAAGTCAGTTCCTAAAATTGGAACTGAGGTTAGAGTAGAATCTGAATTAAGCTCTTTCTCTCTTGAAGCTTGATCTTCCAAGACTGAAATTGGTCCTACACAGAAACTGAAATGTTAGTTTACTTCGATCCTTCATCTCCAGTTTCTAGTTCCTTGTCTTTTGGAATGACTTCTTCAGGTTGGGAAACTCCAGTTTGAGCATCATCTCCCGTTTGAGCAACTTCAGCTTGAGCTCCATTTTGAATTCCAGCTTGAGCTCCCCCTTGATTTTTGCCTGTGTTTAGGGTTATGGAATCCAAGGCCTCCGCAAGTACTATAGCATCACGGGCCCTTCTGCAGGTTGCAATACAACCGAGTCAACTAAAGAACTAGACATTTTGTTCATAGATCTAGTCTGAGAAACTAAAACTGGAACAATATCATCATTTTTATTACTCAGTTTCTCATTGACATCCTTGATCTCACGAGTATCTAACTCCAGTTCTTTCAGTGTCTTGCGCACTAGAACAAACTCATCAAATTCAACATTGCATGTTATCTACACCAGTCCCATAGTCTTATTGAGTACCCTAAATCCCTTGTGAGAAGGATGTCCATAACCAAGGAACACCCTTCATCAGCTTTGGGATTGAAGGTATTCAGTTTTGACTATCCGTTAATGTGGACATAACATGGCAAACCAAAAGCACGAAGATGAGATATAGAAGGCTTACGACCATGATAGACCTCATAGGGAGTTTTGTGATGACGACTGTTGATGGCACTTCTATTCTGAGTATAGCTTGCAGTCAACAGAGCTTCTCCCCAGTATCCTTCGCTTAAACTAGCTTCTGCGAGCATTGTCCTTACTGCTTCCTTGAGTGTTGTGTTTCTTCTCTCAGCAAGGCCATTTTGTTGAGGAGTTCTTGGAGCTGACTTCTCGTGAGTGATTCTAATGTCTGCAAAGAAATCCATCAAAGGTCCATTGGAGAGCTCAGTTCCATTGTCGGACCTTATCCTCTTCACAATCACTCCTTTGTCATTTTGAACTCTCATAATCAATTCTGGAAGCTGGAGTTTGACCTCATCTTTAGTTTTGAGCAACCTCACACATGTATACCTCGAGTAGTCATCAACTACTACTAGGGTGAATCTCTTTCCTCTTATTGTGGGTGGCTTGAGTTGTCCAAATAAATCCATATGTAGCAACTCCAGTATCCTGTCAGTGCTCGCTGTTATTGGATGATTTTCGAACAAATATTTAGTTTGCTTTCCCATCTGACACGCTCTACAAATTCTGTCTTTCTTAAATCGGGTTTGCAATAAACCTCCAACTAAATTGTGTTTTGCAAGATGTCTGATCGAGTTGAAGTTGAGGTGGCTCAAACATTTGTGCCAAAGCCAATTTATTCCTTCTTGAGAGCTTGTTGCGACAAGGCAAATGTCAGCTTGGCCACTCTCCCAATCCACGACATAGAGATCTCCTTTTATAATTCATTTTAGTATGGTCTACTTCGAGTCTTAATCTTTAATATGGCACTCAACTTCAGCAAATGTCACCTCATAGCCATTTTGAATATGTTAGGTAATACTCAGCAAATTGTAATTGAGGTTTGTGACTAGGGACACGTTCTTGATGGTGATTCCATTGTACTCCATTCTTCCCTTTCCAATAACTCGACCTTTTGAATCATCACCAAACACCACTGGTGGTCCTCTCGTCATTTCCAGTTTAGTGAGCAAGTCTTTTCCTCCCATCATGTGTGCGGAACATCCACTATCCAATATCCTAGCTCTTCTCTTCTTCTGGAGCTGACTTAGATGTCCCTGTACCTGCATCACAAAGGAAGTTAGACTCTAGGTACCCATTTTCTGTGGGTCGTGCAATATTAGTCTTTTGGATCCACCCTTTTGGAATCCGAACTTGCTTCACATTGATTGTTGGTGATTTCTTATCTACCTTACTCTTCCTTCTATAATAATGTATGCTATTTGGATGCAATGCAGAAGGAAATTGTAGGTGTGTGCAAACTCTTTTTGGAAACTGAGTTCCTATAAGAGTCTTAGAAACCAAGTCACGGGTGTGAAGTCTTCCTAACCCTTAAAACTGAAACTTGGTTGGGCTCATACCTCAAGTAGGTGTTCCCCCTAGTTGGATGAATTCTTTCTCATAAGAGTTATGATTAAAGGACCTTGGATTTCTGAAATCCGGACGTGAAACTAACTTTCTTGATTCAGTTTCAGTAGTCGAAATTGGTTTCCTTGCAGTTGGAACATACTGCTTCACCAATTTCTTGGACATGTTTGACTTCCTCTCAGGTTGTTGATTTCTCAGTTTAGGAACCGAGTTTTTCAATTTTGAAACTGGAGGTATAACTTTTTCAATCTGATCGACCAAATTGGAGTTTTTCCCTACTTGGGCTACTCTTTTGCCTAACAACTTAACTTCGAAAGTAGAGTTTTCTCTAAAATGATGATCTTATGTTTTCCAATTTCTGCAGTGGATGCATGATTGCTTGAAATATTTTCAACAAAATCAATCCCTGGTTTATCAGAGGGATCTCTCTAACTTCTCAAGGCTTCTTCAGTTTTTCTAGCGCTAGAATAAAGTGAGCAAATAAGTTTTTGGTCACTAGAAACTTTCAGTTTTAAAGAATCACATTCCTCATAAAGATTTTCGCAATTTTGAAGTAAGAGGGAATGTTCTTCTTTCAGTTTTGTCAGCTCCTCACTATGTGACCTAGATTTTACATTCTCATCAATCAAAGTAGAAACTTGAGTTTTAGTGAGGCATTTTCACTGACTTAAATGTTTTTCAATCGATAAAACTTTGCAAATTCTTTAGAAAGACTTTTGAGGGAAAGATCATCTGAATCCGAGATAATAGATTCAGTGTCCTCGAGCATGCATGCAGAAGAACTAGAGACTAGGTTAGAATCAGCTACCAGTTTTTTAGTTCCCAGTTCTTTAGTTTCAGCATCTGAAGCATCATCTCCCATAACTACCATGAAGACCAAGAGTGCTTTCTCTTCTGACTCATCATCCGATGTGTAATATCTATTACCATTTTTAGGAATATCTAGAACTTCAGATCTAGAGAGCATGGCCTTTGCAACTGCTTTTGAAGCTCTCTTCTCGAAATCTTCTTCAGCCTTTCTCTCTCCTCTTTATCAACAAAAGGGCACTCGTACTTGAGGTGATTTTGGGAATTGAACTCAAAACAAGCTTTCAGTGCTCTCTCTAGGAACTTCTTATCACCTCTCTATGATCCTTCAGATTTGGCTTTTGCTCTCTCGATCAGCTTGGTCAGCTTCTTCATTTGTTCCTCAAGTTCTGCAACTGAGGTCTCTTCCTCCTTCTTGTGGGAATATGATGTTGTAGGAGCATTCTTTGTTGTAGATGTCTGACCACTGGGCTTCTAAGCTTGATACGGCTTCTTAGGTCTTCTTTGGAAGTCCCTCTTCACGAAGAAGGCCACATCCTCTTCATTCGTTATTGGTGAGCTTGCACTCCGAACAACTTCATTTTTGTTCACCATCTGTATGTCCCATTCATGTGCTTGTAGTTGGGTGAATATATCCTTGGTGGTCATCTTTGATAGATCCTTCTCCTTTAGACTGGTGGTTTTCACAAACCAGTCTTTCTTGGGCATCTTCAAGAGGATTTTAGCATTTAGATCAGCACAGACTATAGTATTGAATCGGGCTTCCATTGATTTGATATTCTCACCAGGAAGCATTTGGAATGATTCATAGTTGTCTACGAAAATTTGCATCTTGTTGCGTTTCATTTGGTCAATTTCCTGGCATAGAGTGCCAAGGAAATCCCATACTTGTTTGACATTTTAGTATTCAAGAGCTTCATCAACCAGAGCTTCTGGTAAGGATGCCAAGATAAGCTCGTGGGCCATCGGGTCCAGGTGAGCACAGGCCTTGTCCTCGATTGTCCATTCAGACTTTTCCACGATCTCTGGGTCGCTCAGCATAATGAGCGACCTCTTCTTCCACATGTTGTACTTCTCAGCGGATTACTTGGGAAGCTTTGTAATATTCATCATCTTTAAGTACCTGAGCTAAAACACAAAAAGAAACAAGTGCTAAGAATGGATCCGGTCCTAAGCGACTCAACAACGATCATCCTGTAAGGATTGACCGGCGCTGATACCACTTGTTAGTCCCGAAATCAGAGTAGTTTTGTATGCAGTGGAAGTATTAAAATGATTGCGCTTCTGAAAACTAAAAATTAGTTTTCAGTTTTTGAAAACTTAATTGATCTCGAACTTGGTTTTAAGTTTCAGTTTCAAATATACACTTCAATAGTTAGAAAGTAATGAAAATTTCAAAATAAGCTTGACAACTTAACTTGCTGAAACTTAAATAAAGCAGTAAAACAACTCAGGATATTTATAGTGGTTCAGAGCCTTAAGTCCTACATTCACTCTTCGGAACTTAATACGGGAATTCACTAAGGATTAGATTATAAGTTTTCTCACGATCTATACTAGCCCGTTGGATGCTAATGTGCTTCGGCCTTCTAGGTCACTCGCCCAGAAACTTGGTCTTCTGCTTCCTTTCTCAATCTAAAGTGAGGACGCACTTCGCAGCCTTCAAACTGGAAACTTGAATGCTTGTTATTCTTCCCAGAACTTCAATTGCTGGCAAAACCCGTCAAAATCAAAATTCCGGAATGGAAAACTGAATGTTGTGTTTATTACTTGAAAAGTAATAAACACCAAATGATTAGCTTTAGGTTAGAAAGCTTAAGCATCATGTTTAGAGATACAGAATATTTAGAAAGCTTGAACTAATAAGCTAAGCCTCGTGACTTGGACAGACACAAAATTTCAGAGTATGCTTGAAAGCTTTAAGTTTGGCAAAGTAACGGCTTGTTCTTTTAAAAGATTTAGGTGCTATCCTCTTAAGTGGTTGTCTTCTATTTATAGGCAGATGTGTCAAAATTTTGAATTATGTCCGTTAAAGATAAGAATTCACTTGTTAGACACTATGAGAATGTAATCCAATCATCACCATTATTTTCTTTTGTAGCAATTTGCTCTGCTCTGCTCTGCAATCTTCTTTTTTTCTTTTGTAGTGTACTTTCACTTGCTTCATGTTAAAGTTAGTTTCAGTATGAGAAGCTTAAACTGAGATTCCTCATTCATCTTTGTAGCTCGACACTTTAAGGAATCTTGAATGACACTTCGAGTTCCACTCAGATTCCTTTTGTCTCCTTGCTTTTCATGTGCACTTTTAGTTCTGAAACTGAAAACCAAAATCCTTCTGATTTTAAGTTTTAAGTTTCCGCTTTCCTTTAGTGAAAACTCTATTTCCAGAAACTGAATTTTTAGGACATTTCAAGTTTCAAGTTTCGAAACTTGACTTCAGCATTTCAAGTTCTCAGTGTTTTCACTTTAAGTTCTGAAACTTGATTTCAACATCTCGAGCTTTAGCTTATAACAAATTCCTTCTTTCAGAAACTAAGTTTCTGTCTGCTCGATCTTCAGCTTCAAGTTACTAGTTTCTATTACAAATCGATATACCCTATACAAGGATTACATGTAGAAACCTACTAGAAACTTAAAACTAGTTTTGACACACCAAAACATCAAATAAAGGGTAAAATGAAACTCAGTTTCTAACATAGGCTATCTTTAATGAAGGTTAAATAGAAAGGACAGGCACATGCTCAAAATCAAGGTGCAAAGGTAAATAATTATCATTCAAAGAAAATTCTGCAGGCACAATGATCAAACGATGGCCTTAATAATTTCTAAATGCAATAATCATTCTAATTTTGCCTTAAACAAGTCTAAGTTTCAAGGTAGGTGACATCTCGCATTCTATCTTAAGATTTCAGTACCAGCTAAGCTCGGGCATGCATCCAGCATATCAAGTTTTTAAAGAGAAATAAAATACGAACTATGCACTACAAACTTGATTGAATTTATAAGATTAAACTCAAAGATAGCAAGGGGACTGACTCTCAATCGGATTACTTATTACCTATCGTGCAAGAAGAGAGAGATAGAAAACAACACTAAAAGAGACCAAATTAAAACCGCATTCCATTGACTCATACCAACAGGCATCATACTCCGACATACGAAAATCATGGGACACAATAAACATAACAAAAATACAGAATAACAATCCAACACAAAATCAGAGAAATTAAGTACAAAACTAAATTTAAAACATTGTTTTTAGCAAGTTAAGGTTGAGAAGGAACCCCAGGTCCTTATGCTTTCTTTCCCTCCACTTTCTTTCTCTTCAAGGTCTTCACTCCCCTTGTCCTCTTCAACAAATTCTTGTTTTGAGTCCTCACATCCACCAACACCTTCTGCAAGTTCTTGAATCCCCTCAAAAGCTTAATTTGTTTGTTCTTTATATCTAGCAGCTCCACCTGTAAATTTTCCAGATTCACCTCAGGTTCAGTAAACCTTGCTTTTGAGTCCTTGGTTGAGCAGCAGCACGATGATTTTTTCAAGTATTGGATATTGAAATACCCCTTCAAAATTCTTTTTGGGCTCATCATCATGAAAATGCACCCTAGCCATCTTAGAAATCTCTGAAATTAAGGAAGGACAGAAAAGTGGACCTGTCCTTTTTTATGCTTGGTAGGGAATGTCGTTTATAATAAATGGAGCAACATTAATGGGGTCTCCTTTCATGATGGGTGCTACCATGAGGATTCGATCTTAGCCTATTGTAGTTTTTTGTGTGATAGGACTGATTTTATTCTTCAAAAAGTGAAACCACAAGTTAGCTTCAGCGTTTAAAAACTTCGAGAAAATTGTCAAATTATCTTTGCTCTCATCTGTCCATCTTGCACCCTGTATTCCAACAATGTGTAGAGCTTCATCCAATTTCTCTTTGGTCGGTGTGGTTTACAGGTCCATAAACTCATTAGGTTGAGGTGGATGAGTACCTTAAACCTCATGCAAGGTTTTAGGGTTCAACAAGACTTTCTTTCCTCTCACAACAACAACCAACTCATAGTCTTTGATAGTAGACTGCTCACACTTAGCATAGAATTCTCTAACCAAAGCTATGATCAAAGCAATTTGTAATCCAACAAAAAACTCCTACCCCTGATGCTCGACCCTTTGTGCCAAATCCTCAGGCAGTGTCTTCAAATCCCTAAATCATCTCTACATCAGAAACTGTGTATTCACCAATTCTTGCATTCTTGCCTTGTGTTTAGCAGAAGAAGACTTAGGCAAGTTCTCTATTTCCTCCAATGTCAGCTCCTTTGGGTCTACAACCTTTGCTTTCTCTTTTGTCACTCGCTCATTTTTTTCCAACTCAACAACTTTCTTCTTTGAAGTTTACCCTGTTTCCTTGACAACCACCACCTTATTTCTTTTACCAGTGATGGGGTTTCTTAGTATTTCCTCCTGCTTTATTTCAACTGCTGGTTCCTCTCTCTTTTTTTTCCTAGATTGTGGGTGTTTATTTTTCTCTTGCTTCTTTTGTATAGTAGCTTGCTTTTGACTATCTTTTTCCTCAGCCTCTGGTTTCTCAGTTAAATGCGCTTTAGAGGTTTCAACATCACCTCCTTCTTGCTCCTCATCTTGGTTCTCAATTTGTATTTCAAATTCTTCTCTATCCTGGTCATCAACCTCTTGTCCCTCAGTGTCTTCTTTTTCCTCTTGACTTTCATCCTCTCCTGATTCGGATTCATGTTCCTCTTCAGGTGTTTCTTCTTTTGCAGATCCTTCTTGTTGGATTTCTTCACCTTCTTCATCTTGTTCCTCAACATTCTCCTCTTTAAAAATTCTTTTTCCGGAGTTAGCTCTACTTCAGATTCCACTAGTTTCTTAGAACAAGATCCTTTCTTCTTTTCTTTCTTAGCCACAGAGGTTGCTGCATCGACAAGATCCATTAGCATGTCTTTCTTTGCTTTGGGCTTCTTGATCTCAGTCTTTGACTTCTTGGAAAATGTATCCGGGATTTCAATTAGATTTTCCATGCTGGTTTGCGGCAATTTGGTTGCCTTTTATGCCATCACAGAAACAGTTACCCTTTTTGACATCCTTAAAGGTTTAATAGGTTCTTTTGGTTTGGCAGTGGGTTTGCCCCCCTTCTTAATTGGAATATTGTCTTCCTTCGATGGACTAGATTCTGGAGATTGCAATCTCCATTCCAGGTCGTTTCTTTCCAAATTTATTGGTTCTCATGTTTGAATCTACGGAAATCAGACAAGTTAAGCACACAGAATAAAAGTATTCCTTCCCAAGATTCAAATTACTTTGAAATTACTATGCTTACACTATCATATAGATCAAAACTCTGAAGTAAGAAAGCACCCCCAAACTTTAAACCTCGTGCAAAATTCAAAGAAATTAAAATCATAGATATCAACAAAGTAGAGGTGTTTCTTGGCATCATTATCAAGAATTGCTACGCAATTGTACCAAAATGACTGCAAAGAACAAGCATAGATCCCTAACAAATCATTACCCAAAAACTAATCATGCCCATAAAGATTTTCAACAAGAAACATACTTCCCGAAAATTGAATAACTATTCAAAAGCATGCATTACTCAACTTCGCAGTTGTATGGAATTTCAACTTGCAGAAAGTGAGAAACCTTACCCAATTTCTTGCTTGCATTCATTATGTTTTCTACCCAGACTCCAGAACACAAAGAACAGTAAGGAAGAACGAATAAATACTCACCTTTTTATTGACGATTCCACTCTTTCGACGTAGGGTCTCGTCACGATCAGTTTCTCACAAATGCAAAATAGGGAAAGAAAGTGATTTCTTTTAAAACCAACACAGATTATATAAACTACCAATTTAAGCATAATAGGCACTTTAATTAAGGAAACCTTTCGAACTTCTTGTGATAGGACACAATTTTAATTTAAAAAAGAAACTGGCCACAAACTGTCTGCCATAAAGTAAAACTACAGTGCGCACGTCACCATGGTTGCCTTCCAATGGCTATTTTCCTTCCATGTATCCCTTCCTCTGGAAAAATTACCTTGTGTTACTGTATTGCTATTAAAGTTTCTATATTTCAAATAAAATAAAAGCTATACTAAAAGAAAAGTTACCATGCAGAATTTAATTTTAAATAACACAAAAAATTAAAATTAATCTTAATACTATGTACATGCTACTCACTGGTTGTAGGATAACAAATCACAACTTAAGAAAACTTAACTAGGCAGAAAATTAAAATTAAACTAAGTGCAAAAAAATTTAAAGTATTGTCCTAAGTCATCATCACATGAATCATCTAATCCTCATGATGACCCATGGTACATCTCCTTCACGGTTCTTCAACTTGAGTGGAAGCCTTCTCTCTTTTAATGCTTCCACCATGATATTACTTCAGCCTTTGACCATTCACTTTGAATGTACTTCAAGTGTTGTCATCCTTGAGATCCACTGCTTCATAAGGATACACTTTCACAATAGTAAATGGACCTGACCATATAGACTTCAATTTATCATGGAAGAGTCTCAACCGAGAATTGAATAGAAGCACCTTCTTCCTTTCTTCCTAAGTTCTTTCTGAAATCCTATTGTCACGCCACTTCTGGACTTTTTCTTTGTACAGTTTGGCATTTTCATAATATTGCAGTCTCAATTCATCCTGTTCACTCAGCTGTAACAACCTTTTTGCTCCGCTTGCTTTTTTTATCAAGATTGAATTTCTTGGTAGCCCAATAAGCTTTATGCTCCAGTTTGAAAGTCAAATGAAAAGCCTTCCCAAAAACCAATTTGTAGGGAGACATCCCTAATGGAGTCTTATAAGCTATTTTGTAGGCCCACAGAGAATCATCTAAATGCTTAGACCAATTGGTGCTGACACTAAGGCTGCTTTCAATTTTGTGAATGCTTCCATGCAGTCCTTACTGAAATCAAACTTCCTATCTTGCTCCAAAAATTCTGACAAAGGCTTTGCAATCTTTGAAAAATCATTAATGAACCTGCGATAAAAGCTAGCATGCAAAAGAAAAATCCTTACTATCTTTACTCAACTTGGTATGGGCATCTTATCTATCACTTCTATTTTAGCAAGATCAACTTCAATCCCCTTTCTGGACACTTTATGTCCCAAAAAACTCCCTATTGAACCATGAAACAATATTTCTCCCAGTTGAGTACCGGTTTTGACTTCTCACAAAGTTGTAACACCTTCTCTAGATTCTTCAAACATGAATGAAAATCCTCTCCAAATACTGAAAAATCTTCAATGAAAATTTCTAACCCATTTTCTATCATCTCTGAAAATATATAAAACATGCAGCGTTGGAAGGTTGTTGGAGCATTGCAGAGCCCAAATGACATTCTTCTAAATGCAAATGTGTCATAGGGACATGTAAAAGTGGTTAGACTCAGGTGCTCTGGAGCAATGGCAATCTGGTGGTATTCTGAATACCCTTCCAAGAAATAGTAATATTCTTGCCCAGCTACCCTGTTCAACATTTGATCTACAAATGAGAGTGGGAAGTGTTCTTTTCTGGTTGCATCATTAAGCTTCCTATAATCTATGCATATCGACCATCTAGTGACTGTTCTAGTGGTGATGTCCTGCTTCTCATTCTGAACCACTGTGACTCCTCATTTCTTAGGAACACACTGCATAGGGCTTACCCACGAGCTGTCTGGTACTTGAAATATTATCCCTGCATCCAACCATTTAAAAATTTTCTTTTTTCACAACTTTCATCATGTTGGGATTCAGTCTTCTCTGTGGTTGAATAGAGTTCTTACTTCCTTCCTCAAATAGTATCTTATGCATACAAATGGTAGGGCTGATCCCCTTAATATCAGAAATTGTCCATCCAATGGCTTGTTTGTGCCTTTTGAGCTTTGCTAGCAAACTCTGCTCATCCTCGCTCTTCAGATTAGATGCTATAATAATAGGGGGTTTCAAACTCTTCCAGATATACATATTTCAAATGGGCCGGTAGAGTCTTTAACACTAATTTTGGGGGTTCTTCTAATGAAGACTTTGGCTCCTTCTGCTCTCTGTTCATTAAATCCAATGGTTCAAATGCAGCTCTCGATCACCCAAACTTTCTGTTGTGCTCTATCCATACTACAACATCTTCTTCTATTACTTCTTCTTCATTAATTTTTACTTCTTGAAACTCTGCTGCACATTCTTCAACTATTGTTTCCAGCATTCCCACAACAAAGCAATCTTCTGAATCATCATTCAATTTCATAGTATTGAACAAGTTAAAAGTAGGTTGATCCTCATGAACCCTCATAATTAACTCACCCTTTTCAGCATCAATTAAAGTTCTGCCTGTGGCCAGAAAAGGCCTGCACAAAATTTTTGGCACCTCCCTATCTGCCTCATAATTTAGAATAATGAAACCCCCTAGAAAAATGAACTTGTCAACCCTTACCAAAACATCTTCAATCTTGCCTTCAGGGTGCATAGTTGACCTATCTTCTAACTACAATGTTACTGTTGTAGGTCTAGCTCCCTCAATACCCAACTTCTTAAAGATTAAAAGTGGCATTAAGTTCACACTAACCCCCAGGTCATACAACGCTCTCCCCATATCTCTTCCTCCAATGGAACAGGGTATAGTGAAACTTCTAGGATCCTTTAACTTGCAGGAACTTGCCTTCTCAAAGGTCCACTAACCTAATCAAACAGAGAAACTGTATAAAAATCCTTTAACCTTTTCTTTTTGGTAAGGATATCCTTACAAAACTTTACATAAGTGGGCATTTGTTCCAATGCCTCCACAAGGGGTACATTGATATGTATCTGTTTTAGCATCTCCAAAAACTTTTTAAATTGCTTTTTTTCTTTTTGCTTCTTGAATCTAACAAGAAATTGTGGTGGAGGTGGAATATACTCATGCATATCTTGTCCAGATTTTCTCTTGCCCTTCACTGCACTTCCTTCAGAAACCTCAGTAGGTTTCCTAATAACAACTGGGTCTGCATTCACTTCAGGAACAACCTCACTAACTGGTGTTTTTCCTTCTCTCTGGGTCCTCACCTCAATTTGATCATTCTTTTCAGAAGACTCAGTTCCTTCATTCTGTTGTTGACCCTTTCTTTCTTCAAATTGCTTCCCACTTCTAAAGGTTACTACTTTGCATTGCTCCTTTCATCTAGGATTCTCAGTATTGCTTGGCAAAGTTCCTTGAGGCCTGCTTCGAATTTCATTGACTAACTGCCCCATTTGCACTTCCAAATTTCTTAAGGAGGATGTTTGACTCTGTATCAAGGGATCCTGACTTTTCAGCCTCACTTCATTCTGAGTCATGAACTCTTCCATAGTCTTTTTAGATTTGGCTGGTGTGCTTCCAAACAGTGCTGATTTTCCTGTTGTTGATTTGACCCTCCAGCCTTATGCTGTTCCAGTGCTATAACATTATTATATCCTTGCCCATACCAAGAAAAATTAGGGTGATACCTCCATCATGGATTGTAGGTATTTGAATATGGGTAATTCCCTTGATGGTACTGATTCTTATTTCCCATATAACAAATAGAAGCTGGATTGGATGGATATTCCTCAAATCTGTGCCCATCCCCACAATAGATACAATTCAAGGCAACATTTGCTTCACTTGGTAGAGCTGTTACCATAACCTGAGTTGTATTCTTTTCAATATTCTTCATTGTTGCCCCCAAAGCTTCCATTTGTGCTGTCAAAGCTTGCATAGGATCGACTTCCTGAACTCTTGCTACTTTTGGTGTATAAATGAATGTTGCCCTTGAGTTTGACCAGAAATAATTGTTTGCAGCAACTTTGTCCAAAATTTCACAAGCTTCATTATAGGTTTTATCCAATAAAGCTCCTCCTAATGTGGCATCAATTACCATTCTTGAATTTGCATTCAATTCATTATAAAAGATCTCTACATGAATGCAATAAGGAATTTCATGGTTAGGAGTCCTTCTCAGTAACTCTATATCTTTCCCAAGCTTCACTAATTGACTCATCCTCCTGTGTGAATGACATGATCGCATTTCTGCAATGAGCATTACTTGTTGGAGGGAAATACTTCAGTAGAAATGTTTCAGCCAACTCATTCCAAGTTGTAACAGATTTAGGTGGCAAGTTGGTCAACCAAGTCTTGACACTATCCCTCAAAGAGAAGGGAAATAGCCTCATCTTCAGGGCTTCAAGTGTTACCCCTGCAGTTTGAAATTATCACAAATCTCCAAGAAAGATCTTAAGTGCAGAAGTGGATCCTCTGTGGAGTGCCTACCATACTGCCCCAAACTCTAAAGCATTTGAAACATAACAGGTTTTAACTCAAAATGTTGAGCCTGCACTTCAGGTCTAACAACCCTAGGATCAAACTCATTTAATCTTGGTGCCATGTTGACTCGATTCCTCTCATCCAAAGAATTCACTATATCCCTTGGTTGTTCATTTCGAGGCCCTTCTCCCTCAGGTGACCTTCCTTGATTTTGCTCAGCCACACGCTTGGTTTTCTACTTCTTTCTTTTTCTTCTGAAAGTTTGCTCAATTACTGGATCCTATGGAAATAATTCTTGTTTGATTTTTCGCTCATAAACAACTAACCCCCTGCACACAGAAAATGTTTAGTTGTCATAAGCATCCAAGTTAGCAAACATATTAAAATACTTAGGTAATTTAATACCACTCAAACTCAAAAATCAACACTCCTCGGCAACGGCGCCAAAAACTTGTTGTGAAATGTAAGTGTTAAACAGAACAACATGCAAGTGCACGCATTCGAAAAGTAGTATAGTCCTATAGACCAGATATCAAACCCTAGAGAGTATGTGATCAAGCTGTACACACAAAATTGCTCGCAAATTGAGTTGGATGCGATGTGTACTCTATTTAAAAATATAATAAAAATTAAATGATGAAGCAGATTAAGCTGAACAAGATTAAAAACCCGTGTTATCACAAACTGATCATATAAAAGTTCTGAAGCACAACAAAATCGAAATGAAACACACTTGAGTTATGGAAATTCTAATTTATCACTATCCTATATGCAAAAGCATAGATCTCGCACACCTCTGAGTCTTAAAATCACAAAAAACAAATTCCTAGCGAGTTGTCACTCAACTAGATCTACAATTTTCCTACCATAAATCATATGAATATGCATGAAATGGTAATCAAATGCAAAAATTCAGAGCAATGATTAATGTTAAGCCATACTTCTTCATGTTTCTACACAACAATCATGGTTGATCACAATTCCCTCAACTTATTTATCCATTCGGCCTTAATAAGTGATAAAATTCTATCCACTATCATGCTCAAGAGATCAATCGATCAAAAACCAAGATCAAACTCAGATTTAAGTAAAATAAGCCATTAACACATAATCAAACTCAAAATGAAAAATCCACAACTCAAGTGCTAAAGGTTACTTCATACTTAAACTAGAAACAAAATAAAGCTTAAGATCATTGATAAGCTCATATTATTACTCCTTTATCTGTATTTTTCTCCATTGTTTCAAGTGCTTTATATTATGTTTTTAGTCATTTCTGTACATGAGTCTATTTTGGGGAGTGTATGCCTTTGATGGATGTTTTTTGTAGGTTTTAGGCCAAATTCATTGGAAACCCGTACCGAAAGCAGATGATGTTCAAAGGAACAGTCACAAATTCTTCCACATGTGGAATCCGAGCTAATGGAGCATGGAAAGTGAAATATCTTAGAATTAGCTTTCCAATGCAACTGGAATCGGGTCAATCGGAGTTTTGGAACAAAAGTTATGGCAAAAACCGTGAGACTGCGCAGAAGGGGATCGACACATGCATTTCTATCAATCGAAATTCTCCCTGTCGATCGAGACAGAGGTCAAAGTTGCAGAATCCACAAAAATCCAGCCCGGATTTTGATTTGAAGGTTGTGTCGATCGACAGGATTTTTGTCGATCGAGCCAAAGGTCCGATAAGGCTGTTTTGGCAGTTTTTGCTATTTTAATCCAATACCTAATTAGGTCTTTCTTCCTCCTCTATAAATATGAACTCTTAGGCACGAAAATTAGACTGTTTTTCCTTGGATTTTACATTGAGATTTGGAGTTTTTCAAGACATTAAAGGTTCCTCTTCATTTGTAAGTTCATTAATAACATGTTTGCTTTATTTCTAGTCATGTTTTGTGGCTAGAACTCTAAACAGGTTCTAGGGT
This sequence comes from Plectranthus barbatus, assembly GCA_026898455.1. NCBI lineage: Eukaryota > Viridiplantae > Streptophyta > Magnoliopsida > Lamiales > Lamiaceae > Plectranthus > Plectranthus barbatus. Next base: position 70,671 of record JAPKLW010002115.1, read on the forward strand.
TATGATTTCTTTTCTGATGCATGTTTAATTGATATCAACTCTCTAAGCATGGATTAATTCTCTGATTTGATTTTATTATCTAGATTAAAAGAAGGATCGAGAGGTTAATTGAGATCTAGGTTTATAGTTAATAATTGATGGATCAAGAGATGAAAATTATTAACAGGAAGAGATAATTAATTGTTTCTGTTTTCTCTCCAACCAAGAAAAAACCTACATAGGAATAATTAGATAATTATGATATTGATTAATTTGGTGTTCTTGAGACCGAGAGGAGATAATCACTAATTAATAATCTAGGATTTAAATTGCCTAACCAAGGAATTAAATCCACAAAAGTCTACGGTTTCCCCATTGCTGAGTTGATTGATATTTACATGTTGATGATTAAAATATCTGCCCTAGGATCTGTGCTTCCTTTAACTGTTTTAAAACCCTTAAATTTCTTGCAATTGTCATGTTTAAATTCACAAACAAAATCCCTTTTCCAAAACCCTCAAACATCTGTGTTCTAAAAACTATGACTAGTACTTTGGATTTTTTGTTGCACAGTCCCTGTGGGATCGACCACCTTAGGGTGTAAAAATATTATTTGCTTAACCGCTTTACTGCAGTTATCAATCATTCACCATCCTATATCTTAGGACTTACAAAAACTAATTTAAAACAAGAAAAACCCAGGCGATGATCTTTTAATTTACCAGATTCTTCACTTGTCCTGAAGGCTTCTTCTCTCTAAAAAAATCCCTCAACCTTCTCTCTCTAAGAATCTTGTGTGTTCGTGTGTTGTTACTTCCTTTTTCTCGTCTTTTCATTGATATCATCTTTCGACACCAGATCTTTACACGTGGCTGCCCATTTTGCCCCTCCAGCACTGGTTTAGCTCGCAACCTGTCCCGATTTGCAGACAATATCCAAAAAGTGGTTGTTCTTTGTCAACAAGTGGTCCCAGCAAGTGTCTTCTTCAAATTATTTCATTGTGACTCCTTTGCTCAAGCATAGCTCCTTGCTACAATGCTGCTGAAAAACTTTAGCATAAAGAATCTGACGAAAACCTTCACAATTCATTGCAAAAACTTATTAAACACTAAATACACAAAAATAAAGCATGAATACAACTCTAAGACAATTAAGTAACAAAAGATCATAAATTGGAACTATTTTATAAGAATAAAATTTCATAAACAAGCTTAAAAGAGAATAAGATAACGCTTTATGAGAGTTATCAGAGATCGCGTTAAATTCAGACTTGCATTACGAAGAGAGATTGGAACCTATTTTGGATCGAAAGATTCAAGAGTTGGGAAATAAATCTATTCCACTTGTCAAAGTCCTGTGAAGTCACCATGGATAAGAAGAAACAACTTGGGAATAAGAAGAAAAGATGAGGGATAAATACATGAGCTATTTGAGACCTTAGCAAATTTCAGGACAAAATCTTTGTGAGGTGGGGTGAATGTAATATTCCAGATTTAATTAAGCTGATTATTTTTTAATTAATTAAATAAATAAAGGATTAGTTTTGTAATTATTGTTTTAATTGCTTTTGAGATGGAAATTGACACCTGATGTGACCTGCGAGTTTTTTTTTTGCATGAAACATGCCTATAAGAATATTTTGAGAAACCCTAAGTGGCCATGCAACCACATTTTACGTGGGAAATTTGAGTGCGGCGAATTATTGTCCTAGAATAATAATATCGCGTATAAATTAACAACTTTCATCCAAAAGCTTCGTTTCTTATACCGAGCTAGGGTATATTTGGAATAAAATATAAAAGAATAGGAAATGATCAGAATGAGATTTCGAGGACCGATGAATAATATACAAATTATTAAACTTTTAGAGTTCCGACGATAAAATATTTATTCCAAAAATTGGGAAATTTTATTAGCGAGATGGACTCGTTAATTGGAGCATTTATGTGGATTTGTGTTGGTCTCGATTTTATCAGAGTAATCATGTGTTGCATAGCATAAACATTAGTTTTAGATTCGGTAAGCTTGCACTTATCCAAACTGATGGTGATGAGTAAGTGGTTTGTTAAATATTTAGTTCAAGTACTTAGGTTCAAGCATTCTTAGTGTCAGTTTTCAGTGTATATTGCAACACTGGAGTGTTGAGTTTTAAAAACAAGTATGCTGACAAAAATAATTGAAAGCGATAAACGACAAAGGATTTATAGTGGTTCGGACAAATAGTCCTACATCCACTCTTCAGACACAATTCTGGAAATCCACTAGGTGTGGGCACACCACACAGCCTCGTACGATCTATCACTGGCTGAAGAATGCCTCGTCCACAAGCTCACTCGCGTGGTCCTTTGTTCATCCTTCACTTCGCAGCTCCTTGGAGTGTGGGCACACCCACAGCCTCCTTATCGCTGGAATGGGGTGTTTAGAGTTTCCCCAAAACTTTTAGCACGACATCAATAAGCCCATAAGAGTCGAAGTACAAAGCGTAGTTTGCAGTTGTAATATTTCTTAGAGAGAAAGATTACCAATAGAATAACTCAATACCTCTAAGGTTCCGAGTCTCTTGTTCACTAGAGTGACACACAGAAAATCCTAAAAAGCTTCGAACGTTAAGTAAGAACTTTAGAGTATCAGCTTGGTTTGGACGTATGACTGGAGTCACGTGCTTGTAGACTTTAAAGAATCTCCAATCCTTAAAGCCTTTACTTGTTAGTACGTTCTTCATATGATTCCTGATCGCTAATTATTTTTATTAGCAATTTAGCTAATACTAATAATGTAGGGTTTGAGTCTACGATGGACAACATGTTGCCATTAATTAAATTCTTGCCAAGGATCGTTCTTAGGATACCAGGAATAAATTTAAATTAAATAAACCATGTGAACCTATGCATGCTCCTACAAAATTAATTGCAGAGGATGGAATTTAGGGAATACCTGATCTTCACCGTTTGATCTACAGATCTAGATCGGAGAATAAAACGATGAAGTAACCTTAGATCAGAGATAGAACGCCGGCGATGGACAATTGTTCATATAGATCTGATCTGTTCCCTTGCTCTTTGGAAATCTGGTGAGGATTATCTACCAAGTTGAATCCGAGATCTGGATAAATCGATCAGTTTCTCCCTGCCGAATTGCCACCGCCGTTCTCTCTCTCTATTTTCAATATACTGAAAAACCACTACTGATCTGATAGAGAGAAGGCCTATATATAGTGTTAGGTTTTGAGAAGCCCTAACCCTAATGGGCTTTGAGCAGTTCATGGGCCAGACCAGGGACCAGATGCAAATAATAAAGTGGACCCTCTTTATTAATTAATCCTTCCTTGTTCAACCCAGAACATAATTAATTAATAAAACATTGTTTTAACCTTCACCACGGTAACAATGCTGACTCGCCCCTTTATTACCATATTATTAGGAACAGGTTGCACCAAACTAACATGATCCACATATTTAAGGTTTTAGACATTCATTAATTAATTTGGCTTATGACAATCAGCCATAATTAATTAATCTCTTATTTCCTAAGTAATACCACTCACTCCTTTTCACTTATGCCTGAATTAAATAATTCAACCTGCAGGGTTTAGCATAATGAACCTTGTGAGCTACTCAGGGAATGTCACCATCCTGAAATGGATATGCTTACCTAAACGTCCAGCCTAAGCAGGCCACACACAAATTTCCAACACCCAAAATACGGGTATAAGAGTACATGTAAGACTCGCCACCTTGGTAAATCAAAGTGTGGTCAATCTCTGTGTGCCCCTTATCCTTCAGTTAGATTTAAGATCATAGGAAGTATGTTAGGGATCTGGCTCATTCATATGTCAATGAGAATGGCACATCCCACTGTTGATCCCATCAATACATAACTATGTACCGACACATCAAGTAGCTAGGATAAGCCCACTTATGAACCGATGTGCCGCAGCTTAGACCGACAACCTATCCAGGGACTGTCTCAGCCATGATACTGTTCATATCTCGCTAGGTCAAACGACTCATATGATCCACTGTGATCTCCTACACACCATACGGTCATCCCTATAGGCGAGATAATAGGATATTATGGTTCGTCGTATGTTTGTTTCATCAGACAACGAGCATTGTTGTAGCAACACATATATGAAGACCAGTTGTACAAAACACTTAATCATATATGCTTTCAGTATATAATCCCAACAATCTCCCACTTATAATCAAAGTATTAAGTATGTCTATACTGTCAATTACTCCCACTGCATTCACGTCACCTCTTGTCACGATTTATCGTATGATGTGATATCACACATCCTATGTGTTTCACCACCTTGTGAGTCTTGGGTTCCTTGAGTTTGTTATTGCACCAACATGATCACAATTCCATGTGATTTAGGCAAACTCAGAACACACACCTCTAGAGGTTAACACTGGAGTTATACTACTTCTTGCGAAGCTAATGAAGCTATCAAAAACTCAGCCTTCATACCAGAATCCATAACACACTTCTGTGTTAGACTCCTATAACTCCTCCTCCGAGGCCAACACATAGTTAGAGTTCGATTTCCTTTCCTTATGATCCTCCTGGATATCTGATGCCATTCAACTCACACATCACATTTGTAAACCAACGTGCTTGTCCAGAGTTGAACTGATATCTGTTTAACATGCTTATAGCAATACATATATCTAACTTCGTTCATTTACAATATAGAAAGATAACAATCTTTCTTGCTATGAACGACTCACCGCAGAATCAATTTGAGCGACTTGAGATACCTGAACATCCTTTTTCTTGTGGCAACACGAGACTTTAATTCAAAAGATGTTCCAAGATATCATAAGTCCTACTTCTGAAACTGTTCGGATAACCATCCTTTATGCCTGACAATATCTTCACACCATTTTCGAATGTGAAAATATTATCTGCATAATGTGCAAGGAAAACCACGCTTCCGCTGACACATAACTGGTACATGAAACTCTCATTGTCGATAAACAATATCGAAATGTTTGTTTCATGACTTTGAAGCTCCTTTAAGTTCATAGTTGAACTACCTTGGCTTCTAGACATGATGCTTTTCACTTTACAGTACATAACTTATCTGGTTATTGCATGCAGATGTCGTCACCTTTAATCAAGGTACCCGTTTATAAAACACGGATGGCGTCATCTATCTTCCAGATATTTAGATTCATATGTGCTGTTATGGTTAAAAGAATTCGAATGGGTTTAATAGTTGCAACCAGTGAGAAAGTCTTGTTGTGAAACGTACCTTACTCACTAACCTAGACAATCAAATATATAGGTTACCATTCGAGCATTTTTCTTGTATATCAATCAGTTGCCTATAGCTGGAAAGATATTTGACAATCACTGAACCTGATACACAACCATAACCTTTACAGATTCATTTCTGAATTCATGACTTGATGTCATTTAACTGCATCGTTTGTCTTAACAGCTTCGTTGCGGTATAAGGGATAAGTATGATGTTGTTCGTTAAGCTGGGAACAAGTCCAGAGACTGTTTCCACGAACTAGTACCATTAAGCCTGTTAAGGTATCCTCCCACTGCAACGATGCTCCTTTTACGTTGTCAGTTAATGGTGCATTAATTTGTGGTTTACCACCTTACACTGGTGACCGTGCAATTGGTACCATACCTTCCAAGGTATGCTCAATATGCCACGGGGTATTTCCTAATGGATTTGAATTGTCTTCTCTAAAACGTTAGAGAATAATCTCATAGTTGGATTCATGGCTTCATCCTATACAACTTGTCTGTATCTAAGATATACAAAGCAAACATCCTTTTCGTTTACCTAGAATAGCCCACAAAGCAGTACTAGCTTAAACCTTTCCTCCGACAAATCTGTTTCGTATATCAGCTTAACAGCCAAATTACCCATCATTGCCCTTTTGACAGAGTCAAGGTCTGCTAGGGTATTTGGAACTGATTTGGAAGACACTAGATTAAGCAAACATGTAACTGCTTTTGGCGCTGTTCCCAAAACAAAAATTTGGCCAGGCTGGCATAACTTATAAACTTTTAAAGAATCTTCGTTCGTTTTACCTACACTATCCCAATCGATGGATAATAGGTGTAGTTAACTGGGAATGCAATCCCAGTGCTCTGCTAGATACTGTAAAACCCCATCACTTAAGATATACCATTATGAATGAACCATAATATTTTTACGGTCTTGTTTAATTTATTCTCTACCTTAGTCTTGAACGCTCTTGATTAAAGCAAGAGACTAAGACTTGTAGTGAACTAGATAAATCTATCCAAATCTTAAATGATTACAGTATCAATGCCTGCTAAGGCAACTGCGGAAGTAGACTCAAAATAGCAAACCAGAGCAAACACGAAATAATATATAGAGATACAATTGCCTATTAAAAGGCCTGGTTACCATCTTATACCTCTAAGTAGTTGTCATAAGTACCATTCTTAGGAATACCTGGATTGAATCCATAATTTCATGAATTACTTAAAACTACTTAGACTGATGTAACCTATCTCTATAGCTATTCTGTAATTTATACATTAGAACACTGATAGTTTATGTAATCAAGTAATGAAGAGACAATCATCCATAATAGAAAACTCTGTTATTCATTCATGATAGATAGACTCTATCGAATAACTGATAATCCATAGATAAAAATTGTTTGTCAAAACAAAACCAATATCTCTTCAAAAACTTGAATAAAAACAGAGTTTTAAACATAAACTCAAAGCAAATAACTCCAACAGCTTGAGAACAATCTCCAACATCTTCTTTGGAGTTGGTAGTCCCGTCATCCTCAAGCATTATCATCAGCTTGATTCTCTGCACAATGCAGTCAAAACATGAATAGTATTCACAGTAACCACTACTCACAAGGAGTAGAAAACTGATACTAAACATGTACATGATGACGTACCTCGTCCATTGGTGTTAACACCTGGACAATTTGCTTTCCAGTGTCCTAGCTTGCCACAGCGGTAACACTTGCCCTTTCTTTTGACTTTCCCAGCCTTTTTCTTTGGAGCATAAACTCTATTGTTCCCACCAGCAGTTTTCTTGTTCTTATTCCTAGCCGTTGTTTTAGGTTTTGCTCGTTTAGGAGCAGCAGATCGGCTACCAGAAGAAACCAAAATTGCTTTCTCAGGTGCCATCAAGGATTGTGCTGCCATCAAGTCACTGAGTAACTCATTAAGAGTATACTCCTTCTTGTTCATCACAACATTCAACCTGAAGTTTTCAAAGAACTTGGGAAGAGAGTTTAGTATGATATCGACTTCGGCTTCCGCGTCAATACCACCACCATGCAACGTTAGTTCATCCATGAGGTGAGTCATGGTAACCACGTGCTCTCTCACTGAACTGCCTTCAGACATTTTCTTACTCACAATCTCCCTCATGAGATTGAATCTGACAGTTCTGTCCGTCTCACCATAAGTCGCTGTTAGATTATCCATAATCTCACAGGCCTTATCATAATGCTGATGTTGCAGCTGCAGTACCTTACTCATGCTGGTCATCATGTAGCATTTCACTCCATTATTAGACTTGATCCGCTTATCGTAAGACTGCTACCGCTCGGGAGTAGCATCAGCAGCTGGGACTGACGGACAAGGACCAGTAAGGACAAACTTGTGTTCTTCCGCAACAAGGATATAATCCAAATTACTTTTCCATTCAAGGAAATTCGGACCATTGAGAGGATTTTGAGCGAGGATATTAATGACATTATTCATAGACATATCTGAAAACAAATAAGCGAATTAAAGTAAGCACATACTACGAACAATTGAAACAAATATGCATAGAATCTTTAGATAAAACAATGTAATTTGTTCCCTCCAACTGCCCAAGCTAATTTACCGCAAGCTACCCGAGTAGACGTTTATGACAAACGCTCAACTAGACCAAAATAGGTCATTTAATTTCTTAACATGCCACGTATCTTAAGCAAAAGAAATTAATATTGGAGATGTCAAGACCATGTTCACCTATCCAGAGCAGGGACATCACAAATGAGTTATACTCCAGGAAACATCTAAGCCAAAATTAACCACAAGCCTAACTCCAGATGATAAAGGGCGATTTAGCATACGTACTGGACCCATACCGCATGCCCTTTACATCCTTTGTTATCCCATTTAGATTAATCTTAGAAAGTTATGAAAGTTATCTCAATGCAAGCTACCCGAGTAGACGTTTGCTTAGAGGCTCCCACTTCTCATCTTAAAATAAATGTTTTATTTTGAAACCTCATCGTATTAGAACTGGTAAATTATTTCTAACGCAAGCTACCCGAGTAGTCATTTACGCTTCAAAATGCTTTACTTCTAATGAGAAGTCGTATTTGTGGAGGTCTAATGATATTGGTTAGAAAAGAACCAAAATCCAGCTTAGTATTTTTAATTCTAAAGGTTTCATGCGCACACATTATTTTATGTTGCCAAAAATTTTGTCTTGTTTAAAATTCCATCATAAATTAATATGATCCCAGAATTTATAGACATAATTTAAAACATAAATATAAATCACATAAGACATGCTCAAAAATTAAATTGCAACATGCTTATAACAGTAAATAATTAAAGCAAATAATCATGCTTCCTATTATTTACTAGTGCGCACATAATAAATCACATCAATACGAGAATAAATAAATAAACAAATAAATTCTCGTGGCCCCTCAAATGCGATTAAATGGAAATAAATTAAATCTAACTATTACAAGATTTAATTCCAATACAGATCTTCAAACTGGGCCACCGTTGGATTTGAAATCTGATTTGGATTGATGAAACAACATTTGGGCTTCAAATTAGGATTTCAGGCCCAAAGGGGAGTGCCAAACCCTAATTTTCAGGACAACGGGCCGCCTCCGGGCCAAGAAGCCCGAGCTACAGCTCGGGTGAGCAAAACCCTAGGGTTTGCAAACCCTAGCCGCCAGCCACTAGGGCAGCCCGCAGCGCCGCCTTTCCGGCCGCCGCCTGCGGTTGGAGTTCGCACCCAACCTTCGCCGCCAGCCATGCCCGCAGCCCAGCCATGTCCCGGCGCTACCACGGCCACCGGCGAGTTGCTGCAGCCGTGCTTGAACCGCGAGCTCGCGCTCGCTGCTGCTGCGAAACACCGCGCGCCACCTGCGCGCTCTGTTGTCCGATTTCACCACCACCGGCCGTCGCTGTAGCAGCCATCACCGGAGTAGACGCACGCAGCAGGTGCTCGCGAGCCAGCCGAACCCGCAGCCTTGCTGCACACCCGCTCGTCGGTTGTCTTCCCTGTCGAACAAAGAAGACACCACGCACAGTGGCAACCTCGCGGCGGAACCCTAGGCGCCGCCAGCCGCCCCTATAGCACTCCGGCCATCTGCGCGCCTGCCTGCCTGGACCACCTTGCTCGCCGGCCTGCTCTCATTGCTGGAAGATGCACGCAGCTTCAAGCTGCAAGGGCGCGGCCCAGCCACGCGAGGAACTAGGTTTCCCCGCACCGCCGCCACCCTCCGCCGCCGTGGTCGCCGCCGCCGGCAAGATCTGAGAGGTGGCTGAACCCTAGTTCATGTCGCATTCTCCGTTCTTCGTTCTTTAAATCTCATTCTTCCAGATCTCAGATTTTACAGATTTAAGAAAATAGAAAATACAAAAATAGATCTAAATCTATTACATGATTTTCCCTATTAAATCTAACCACAGATTTTCTCGTGGTGAAAAATAGATCCAAAAATGAGTAGGCCACGAGAACAAAAACATCCACGACAATTTAAATACATCCATGAACATACATATTTATTTCATTTCAATTTATTCAAGATAGAGCCTAAGAGCATTAACCTCACTCTGATACCAATTGTAGGGTATGAGTCTACGATGGACAACATGAGTTGCCAATAATTAAATTCTTGCCAAGGATCGTTCTTAGGATACCAGGAATAAATTTAAATTAAATAAACCATGCGAACCTATGCATGCTCCTACAAAATTAATTACAGAGGATGGAATTTAGGGAATACCGGATCTTCACCGTTTGATCTACAGATCTAGATCGGAGAATAAAACGATGAAGTAACCTTTGATCTGAGATAGAACGCCGGCGATGGATAGTTGTTCCTACAGATCTCATCTTCTGATCTGTTCCCTTGCTCCTTGGAAATCTGGTGAGGATTATCTACCAAGTTGAATCCGAGATCTGGAGAAATCGATCAGTTTCTCCCTGCCGGATCACCGCCGCCTTTCTCTCTCTCTATTTTCAATATACTGAAAAACCACTACTGATCTGATAGAGAGAAGGCCTATATATAGTGTTAGGTTTTGAGAAACCCTAACCCTAATGGGCTTTGAGTAGTTCATGGGCCAGACCAGGGACCAGATGCAAATGATAAAGTGGACCCTCTTTATTAATTAATCCTTCCTTGTTCAACCCAGAACATAATTAATTAATAAAACATTGTTTTAACCTTCACCACGGTAACAATGGTGACTCGCCCCTTTATTAACACGTTATTAGGAATGGGTTGCACCAAACTAACATGATCCACATATTTAAGGTTTAAGACATTCATTAATTAATTTGTCTTTTGACCATCAGCCATAATTAATTAATCTCTTATTTCCTGAGTAATACCACTCACTCCTTTTCATTTATGCCTGAATTAAATAATTCAACCTGCAGGGTTTAGCATAATGAACCTTGTGAGCTCCTCAGGGAATGTCACCATCCTGAAACAGATATGCTTACCTTAACGTCCAGGCTAAGCAGGCCACACACAAATTTCCAACACCCAAAATACGGGTATAAGAGTACATGTAAGACTCGCCACCTTGGTAAATCAAAGTGTTGTCAATCTGTGTGTGCCCCTTATCCTTCAGTTAGATTTAAGATCATAGGAAGTATGTTAGGGATCTGGCTCATTCATATGTCAATGAGAATGGCACATCCCAGTGTTGATCCCATCAATACATAACTATGTACCGACACATCAAGAGCTAGGATAAGCCCACTTATGAACCGATGTGCCGCAGCTTAGACCGACAGCCTATCCAGGGACTGTCTCTGCCGTGATACTGTTTATATCTCGCTAGGTCAAACGACTCATATGATCCTCTGTGATCTCCTACACACCATATGGTCATCCCTATAGGCGAGATAATAGGATATTATGGTTCGTCGTATGTTTGTTTCATCAGACAACGAGCATTGTTGTAGCAACACATATATGAAGACCAGTTGTACAAAATACTTAATCATATATGCTTTCAGTATATAATCCCAACAAATAATACATCGACAAATAAATTATCGAACCCAGAGGAGTGAAATATCGAAAACCCTATGTATTAAAACATAGTTTCTTGGAACATTGGTTAGGGAAAATCAAAAGTAGGGTTTTGGGCATTCAAAAATAAAATTGATTTTGAATTAAAATTAAAACTGGAATTTGGAAAAAGGCTTTTGAGATTCAAATATGGGAAAACGCAGATCCAATGGTTTCCTACTTATTATGCCTTACATGAAATGATAAATTTAATAATTACCAATTTAATTTTTACTCGTAGTGGAACATCAGAAAATTATTAAGAATTTTTAATTCAGACAATTCATAAAGTAGATTAATTAATTCTTTATTCTTTTGACTTTGAGAAAATCCAATTAACTCCTTAAACCTACGAATTTATTCCTACAACCTATTTCACTCTTTTCAGACAAGAAATCAAATTGTATTATGAAAATATTTTTCCATTGATAATTATTACCTTTTGAGTCTTTAATTATCAACTAATCAATCTAATGAGTGGCCAACAAATTAAGATTGCAAAACAAGCTCCAGATTTCATAAACTATGATCAGAAAGGTAATTTGATTTAATTAATCACAATGCAAGCATAATAATACGAAACCCTAGAATCTATTGAAATTTTAGTTACACATGATCATGACAAATATTATCAAAAAACAATAAAACCTGAAATTCATATGCATAGTCAAACTCGAATGTAGAAATTGATGCCGGAATCTCTACACAATAAACTTCACAAATAACTCCAATAGATTACAATTGTTGTTGGGAAAATAGTCTTCAAAATAATGCATTCGTCCTAATTTTCGAAACTAAGGGCTATTTATAATGGTGGCAAGTGTATCCAATTAGGCCTAGGAAAAGAAATACAAATCTATCTTCCAATTCTTGCTCAGATATTTGCAAATATGGGTCGACATCGATCGATGTGATGCTACATTGATCGACGTGGAAACTCGCTTCGACAACATTTTGATCGCTTCTGGCAGGTGGACGTCGACCGACGCGGGCTGGCGTCGATCGATGTGGAACTTCTTGTGTCGGTCCTGTGTTTGCCTTGTCTCGATCGATCTGGATGTCTTCATGTCGACCGACACGGGTCTGCATCGGTCGAAACCGAAGCTCCCACGAGCCTTATCCTCCATACTTAGCCAATTTCAACCTTAAACCTACAAAACACACCACCACGAGCATAACACGTGCGAAAAACCTTTCATGCATGATAAAAGAAATAAAATGCTTATAAAAACTAAAACAATCAAAGAACTCATCAATAAATTAGTGAAAATACGAACTTATCAATTCCCTTTATCTCTTTGTGCTGGGGCAGGAACTTAGAAAACCATGCTGGTGTCATCATACTCGCAAGTTTATGTTGGTGACGTAATCCATCAGTATATGCTTGGTCCCATACTGGTAAGTTTGGTATCCAAACTTAGTAAGATCATACTTGCAAGTCCCATACTTGGTGAATCCCAACCTTATCAGTCCAGACTCATGTATCCCAGACTTGTAAGTTTGGTTCAAACCTTAGTCTGTTGAGTCTCGCGCATCCAAACTGATTCATCAGTCTGGTTTTCATATTAGCTCCAGCTTACAACTCGATGCAAAGCCTATATAGGACTTTACATTTTTAGACCATACTAAAACTAATTTAGAGACAAAACTAAGATGACTTTTACATACTTTGACCCACAAAAACAATATAACATAAGAAAATTTCTAACAAATTTCCTAACAATTTGCCTCATTTTGTTGTGGTCAAAGCCATCTCTAAACTAAGCTGATTAGGAGAGAACGTCTTTTCGAGTTTTTACAAGTAATAACTATCAGTCTATAAACTCATAGAAAATTTCCCATCAAACTTAGCCTACTCTACTTAAGATATTCCCCCTCAAACTGGGAGAGATATTGCTCGATTAATATTTTCAATTAAGTTTAAAGTGAAAATCTTAAGTGAATGAGAGTATAAGCAGAAGCTTGCTGATTACACTGGATTGTGTAAGTTCAGCGAAGAAGGTAAAGACCATTGTTAGAAAAAAAGTGATTGTCTTCAACAAATCAACTTATCCATTAATGAGTTTGATTACAAAAGCATGGATAAACTAACTCAAAAACCTATACAGAGCTATTACAAGTTTACAAGGCTAATGCTGGTCTTAATCTCCAATGAACTGATGCTGGTGTTGTAACTCAGGCTCGATAGTACATTGACCGTCGTGTGAAGTGACACACAATTCTCACGTCAAATTATCAATCCGAGATCTTTTCTATTCGCTCTCGTGGAAACTATTTACTCGTAAAAAGATGCATCAATAGTTAGGCAATACTATAGTCGTTGGTTTTCTTTATCTATCTAGCTATGAATTGCAATCTAAACTACAAATTGCATACAATCAAACATTCAACAATTTGTTAAATTCACCAATCACTTACTTCTATCAAATGTTTGGGTAGATTAGAGTAACAAGTCCAACAATCTTAGAACGAAGTGAGCGTTTGTAAACTTCAATTGAGCCAAATTAAACCGAGCTATGTTGTAAACGATTTTAATTCCTATGAAGTTGAGCAACCGACACTATCCTAGTCAATCCCCTTTGTACCGGTGAATTGTCCGTTGATGAAATTAGAAATCTCAAACAGCTACGTTATCGATCTTTAACTCACTCCCAACCGACCGTCGATTATTGCCCTATAATCCTAGCTCCGTACATGGATTGGAACTAAAACTATATGATTATGCACTTATCACGACGTTTTCGTCCGCGTATTGGCTGCAACGGTCACATCAACTACCTATAGATTAGCTATTACCTACATCTAATAGGTATGAACAAGCTCAAGTGCAAATCAAGACTTCATAGAAAAGTAAACAAGCATAGAAGGTTCAATCCATCTCAATATCCATATTACAACACTCACTTAGGAATTTAGCTCCTCATACCTTGAATTAGAAGCAATACAAGTTGGAAGATAAGAATTGACATTACAAAGCTTCAAGGTCAAAATTGATCTTCTATGATTGCCTTCATTGAATCCAATTCACCTAATCTCCCTCTTCAAATGTCACCACGTTGATGGAATGATCCTTGGTTCTCCTTGATTCAAGTGGGGAAAGAAGTGTAGAGATGAATCTAGATGGAAGTTAGTGACGGTTATTCTTCAATTGGGCAAAGAGTCCTTCATTTAATTGATTTTCCCCCTTTTATAGACGAGCAAACAGGGCCTTGGATCGCCCGAGCCAACCAAGGCTCGCCCGAGCCATCCTGGGAACCACAACAATCTGGGAAACACGTTCTGGCTCGGCCGAGCCAGAACTGCTCGACCGAGCCTGCTCTCTGCCAGCCAGGCTCGGTCGAGCCTGCACTGCTCGGCCGAGCGAGCCCTCTGCCCGGCTCAGCTCGGCCGAGCCTGCTTTGCTCGGCCGGGCAGGTCCTCCAAGCTTCCGAAACCCTCCTTTTGTTCCGCTCGGACGAGCCTAACCTCCTCGGACTCCAAACTCGGACGATTTTCCTCCAGAACTCCACCAATTATGCCATATTATGCTCAAAACACATCCTACAACATTTCAAACACGAAAACACGAAAACAAGACAAAAGAACAACGAAAGTATATGATATGAGGGTAAAATGGCCACAAACATGCATGCTCACACATCGAAAAATTGGTCATTTTACACACATATCATAATCCCCCAAACTTGAACCTTTGATTGTCCTCAATCAAAACAAAGTAAGGCAATCAATAAACCTCATCAAACAAACCTCATAGCTCATCATAATCATCTTGGCATGCTCTTATCGAACGAGATTATCACCTAACTTTGTGACACGGTTAATGCTAACGACTCAAACCACTCATCAACATTGGATAGAGAAATGAAAGCACTTCCTTACGTGTTTTGGGTTTGATGAATTCACTCATTCACAAGATATCGAGCACAATTTCCATAGGCTTGAAATAATTCTCACCACTATACTACAATGAGTTGGCTCCTAAAGTAAAAAAGGTCTTTGTTTTTTGTTATAACGTGGCTTACTAAAAGGTAGGTGGTTTTGGGCTAAAGTGACGAACTTCTCCAAATCCCAAAACCCCCAAAATTATTCTCTTCAATCCACTTCTAACCTTGAGGCTTTTCAATCACAACTCTCATGTATATAATTTTTTTCCTTTTCTTTCTTTTCTCTTTCTCCTTTACTAGCACCCCCATTTTTTTCAGACATGGTGCTTTTCTTTTCTTTTTTTCTTTTCTTTCTTCTTTTTTTTTTCTAAGTACCCAAATTTTGTTGGTACCAATTTTTCTAGGATTCAAATCAACCCTACACTCAATCCACAATCATAACTTCATTGCCTCAATAATCACAACTCAAGAATTCCCAACCCAACTCTCATCTCCGTATTCACCCTCATACACTCATTCCCCCAAAACTTGTCCTAATAGTTTCAAAAGAAATATCACCATTAAGCTCAATCACGGGAATCAAGGGTATGAAAAGCAAAATTATGATATCAACCACCTTATACTCCCAAAGTGAAAGGAAGGGCTAAGAATCGATGGCCTAAGATCATTTTTTAGTTACCATACTCATGCCAAATAGATAGAGAATATATTCAAATTTTAGATTTTGTGCTCTCAAACTTGCCACTCACAATCGATCAAAATATGACAATATCAAAGCTAAAAAACTCTCGGCTTTTGTCAAGTCCTAGGCATTAACCTCGCACAAAACTTGGCAATTCAAAAGTTCAATTCGAGCATGCCTTAACAACTAGATTATGCCCTATCATTGGTCAAAGCACTTTTTAGCCTTACAAAGTAAATCATGATTCCAATCTCCAGTTCTCATTTAGGTTCATCATGCACACACGACAAGCACACAACAACCTAACTAACATTCTACATGCCAACACAATTCAATTTGATACTAAATGGTAGGAGAAATGATAGAAAGTGTTACCCATCGGTAGACATGATCAAACCGCTCTCCATTCCTTATTTGCACCTACTAAACAACAATATACACCACCAAACAATTTGAGCATAATAAAACCAAATAAGTTCTCATGTCCACCATCCTAACACAAACCAATCTTTCACAAAATTAACTCATTAATCCACTAGCACCACCATTTATTCCATACCATTATACATCCAAATACCAAAACCAAATAGACAGAATTAAACACATGCAAGCTCGCCATGATTCATCAAAACATTCCATAAAAACAAACCAATGAACATCCATCATCACAAAAGTATATCAATATTGAATTACAACCATATCGAAGATCAATATTATTTCAAATTCAAAACTAAATCTAAACTAGACTAAAGATAGGAGATAGAGATAAGGGAAGTGAACCAGAAGAGGGCACCAGATACCGACCACTCCCCCCAAACTTAGTCAAGTGAGACTAAGTTTGTAAAAAAAAAGGTACCCGGTGCGCTCGCACTTCCTTTAGTCTGCTGGAAGCGATTGTTGGTCTAGCAAAGAAATATCCACAATTGTACGGGGACCATCATTCACATAGTACGGTTTAGCTCGATGCCCATTGATATTAAAGGACGGTCCATTATCCCGTGTTAATTCCAAAGTGCCATTATCAAAAACTTGCTTTACCACAAAAGGTCCCGACCATCGTGAACGAAACTTGCCAGGCATCAACTTGAGCCGAGAATTAAACAGGAGCACCAAATCACCAGGATTAAAAATCTTACCACGTATATGCATATCATGAAACCTCTTGGTTCGCTCCTTATAAATCTTTGAATTTTCATATGCCTCATTGCGAAACTTATCCATCGCATTCAGATGTAAAGCTCGGTCCCCTTGGGCTTTCCTCCAATCAATATTAACAATCTTCAAGGCCCAATAAGCCTTGTGCTCCAATTCCACCGGTAAGTGACACGACTTCCCAAATACCAATTGGTAAGGAGACATTCCAATCGGAGTTTTGAAAGCCGTACGATATGCCCATAAGGCATCATCCAGCCTCTTTGACCAATCCTTCCTAGAAGCAACAGTTTTCTCCAAAATAGACTTAATTTCCCTATTGGCAAGCTCCGTCTGCCCATTAGGTTGAGGGTGATAAGGAGTAGTTATTCTGTGATTAACTCCATATCTTGCCAATAAATTTTCCAACATTTTATTGCAAAAGTGGCTGCCCCCATCACTAATTAGAGCTCTAGGAATTCCAAACCGGGTTACCAAACCTCGCAAAAATTTCATCACAACTTTAGCATCATTAGTAACCGTTGGAATAGCTTCCACCCAACGGGAAACATAGTCCACTACAAGAAGAATGTATTGATAACCACAAGATGAGGGAAAAGGTCCCATAAAATCAATTCCCCATACATCAAATAAATCTACTTCAATAAAGAGTTTAGAAGGCATTTCATCTCGACGAGAAATCGACCCTATTTTCTGACATCTATCACAAGCTTTTACAAAGTTCATGCAGTTACGGTAAATAGAAGGCCAATAAAAACCAAATGATAATACCTTCAACGCCGTTCTATTAGCTGCAAAGTGACCTCCACTCTCAGAAGCATGGCATTCTTCTATTATTTGTCGCCACTGCCCTTGGTGCACACATCTTCGAATGACACCATCTGCACACCTTCGAAACAAGAAAGGTTCCTACCAATAATAAAATCTCACATCCTTAACGAATTTCTTCCTTTGATGGTACTTCAAATCAGGAGGAAACACTCCCACAACAAGAAAATTAGAAAAATCAGCATACCAAAGGGTGTTATAAGCAACATAAAGGACTTGTTCATCTGGAAAAGAATCATTGATACAAAGTTTAGTGTCATCTCCCCTTATAGGTTCCTCTAACCTAGATAAACGATCAGCTATCACATTCTCACAACCCTTCCTATCTCTTATTTCAATGTCAAATTCTTGCAACAAAAGAATCCATCTGATAAGCCTAGGTTTTGCATCCGGTTTTTAAGCAAATAACGAATAGCTGCATGATTCGTATAAATAATTGATTTAACTCCCACTAAATAAGAATGAAATTTATCATATGCATAAACCAAAGCTAGGAATTCTTTCTCTGTGACATTATAATTGCATTGAGTTGGATTCAAAGTCTTGCTAGCATAAGCAATTACCCTAAAAACTTTATCCCTAACTTGTCCAAGAGCAACCCCTAGCGCAACATCACTTGCATCACACATCAACACAAACTCCTCATTCCAATTAGGAGAAATGAGCACTGGTGCTGTCACCAAAGCCATTTTCAATCTCTCAAACGCGGAAACACAAGCTTCATCAAACACAAATTTCACATCCTTCTCAAGAAAACTACATAAAGGTTTAGTTATCTTTGAAAAATCTTGAATGAATCTCCTATAAAATCCGGCTTGTCCTAAAAAACTTCTCACACCTTTCACAGTCTTCGGAACAGGTAATTGTTCAATAGCAACAATCTTAGCCTTATCTAGTTCTAAGCCTTTACTTGAGATTTTATGTCCTAAAACCACCCCTTCGCAAACCATAAAATGACATTTTTCCCAATTAAGCACTAGATTCGTCTCTTCACATCTATTTAAAACAGTTTCTAAATTTTTTAGACATGTATCAAAAGAATTACCAAAGACCGAAAAATCATCCATGAATACCTCCATAATTTCCTCAATAAGTCCATGGAAAATGGCCATCATGCACCTTTGAAAAGTCGCCGGTGCATTGCAAAGTCCGAAAGGCATCCTTCGGTAAGCAAAAACCCCGTAAGGACATGTAAAAGCTGTTTTATGTTGATCCTCCGGTGCCACCATGATTTGATTGTACCTCGAATAGCCATCCAAAAAATAATAATGAGAGTGCCTTGCAAGACGATCAAGCATTTGATCAATAAATGGTAATGGAAAATGATCTTTACGTGTGGCTAAATTTAAAGCACGATAATCAATGCAAAACCACCATCCTTTGGTTGGTCTCTCCATCACTTCTTCCCCATTTTCCTTTAACACTTTTTCAAAGCCCCCTTTTTTGGGTACCATATGCGTCGGGCTCACCCACTCACTATCACTTGGAGCATAAATGATGTTATCCATCAACTTAAGGACTTCTTTCTTCACAACCTCCTACATCATTGGGTTCAATCTTCTTTGAGGTTGCCTCTTAGGTTTACATGTCTCTTCAAGAAGTATTTTGTGCATACAAATGGCTGGGCTTATCCCCTTATGTCAGACAATTGCCACCCAATAGCTGATCTATGCATCCTCAAAACCCGAAGTAACTTCTCAACTTCACAACTTGAAAGCTTTGTAGAAATGATTACTGGATAAGTCTCACCCTCACCCAAAAAGGCATATTTTAAATGATCCGGCAACTTCTTCAATTCAACTTCTGGAGCTCTATTCTTAACTTCCATCTTCTTTCGTTTAGCTTCATCTTCCTCCTCCTTAGTTCTCAACTCCAAGAACTTAACTTCCCCATTCAATATATCTAGGGGAAAATTATTGAGGATTCGAACATACTCAACAATGTCTTCCTTTATTTCTTCATCCCTACTAACATCTTTTGAATAGTAAGAATTTTGCAATATCTCTTCCAATGGCTCACTTTCAACTCTTTTTGTAAAATCTGGATATTGCATTACCTCTACCATGCTACAATTCTCTTCCCCATCATCTTCCATACTTCTCTTCATCGCTTCCGGAAAAGAGAAAGTAATCTTCCTATCATCAAATTGAAAAGTTAGCTGCCCATGCTTCATATCAAACAATGCTCCTCCGGTAGATAAAAATGGTCTCCCTAATATCAAAGGAACATCACCATCATCCTCCATATCTAGTATCACAAAATCAGCCGGAAATATAAAGTCACGTACTTTAACCAACACATCTTCCACAATCCCTTTTGGATACGATAAAGAACGATCCTCCATTTGAAGGGTCATAGTAGTTGGTTTAATTTCTCATATTTCCAATTTCTTGAACAAAGAATAAGGCATCAAGTTGATGCAAGCCCCCGAATCACATAAAGCTCGCGTCACTTCCATTTCCCTAATTATGCATGAAATCGTAAAACTCCCTGGATCTTGCCGTTTAAAAGGCATCTTCCTTTGAATTACGGCACTACATTCCTAAAAAAGATTCACCGTCTCATATTCTCCAATGCCGTACTTACTCTTTTGAGTAAACATTTCTTTCAACATTTTCATGTACCCCGGCATTTCTTGCAAAACTTCTAATAAAGGAAGATTTATTTGAATCTTGCTCATGTGTTCTAAGAATCGAGCAAACTTCCTATTCTTCCTACTCTTCTCGAATCATTGAGGAAAAGGCATACGAGGTGAGGTTTCTTTATCCACAGATTTCTCCCCTATTGCCTCTTTCTCCTTGACCAACTTTGGAATGACTTCTTCTTCCTCCTTGAAAGTAACTCTCTTTTTAGTGCTTACTTCAATCTTATTTTTTTCTGCTTCATATTTCTTTTGTTTCGGTCCTTCATAAGAATGCCCACTCCTCGTTGTGATGGCTCTACACTTTTCCTCTAAAGGACTCTTTTCATCCTTACTCAATTGATTCATGATACACGAAACTTGTTTTTTGATATCCTCCAACATTTCTACATTTTTCTCACACTTCCATTCTACATCCATCTCAATTTCTGGTATTCTTTCCTCTTCTCCCAAGTACATCTTTTTTTGTTCATTCCAATAAATTTGGGAAGGTAGAATTAACTCTTGCTGTGAATTCCTTGCACTTCCCCCACTATATGGCTCATACTCTCGACACTCTTTCCACTTGTACTCTTTAAAAGGTACATTTCCTCTATACACATGTTCCTTTCCTTCCAATTTTTTCATCAACTTGTCCATTTTTTCTTGCATAGAAGCCATTTGTTCTCTTAACGCCTCTATCTCGTTTTCCTTTCTCACTGATTTCACCACCTTACACTCCATTCCTTCTCTTGACCATTGACCATTATTAGCAGCTATTCTCTCAATCATCCTCCATGCTTCTTCTTCTTCGAGATCTAAAAACACTCCCCGGGATGATGCATCCAATAAGACTTTTGACTCATATTCCAACCATCCATAAAATTGACAAATTAAGTGACTTTGCTGGAAACCATGTCTTGGACATTTCCGAATTAGCTCACGGAACCTATCCCATGCCTCGTATAGAGGTTCATCGTATCTTTGCCCAAACGATGTGATATCAGCCCTTCTCTTCAAAGTCAAACTTGGTGGGAAAAACTTGAATAGAAACTTCTCTCTCAACTCTTCCCAAGTGACAATATTTGATTTGTCCAAGCCTTCGAACCAATTCCTAGCACCATCTCTCAAAAAGAATGAGAATAACCGCAGCCCTATTTGATCTTGAGGCACTTGGTTGATCTTTATAGTATCCTTAATCTCCAAAAATCGAGAAATATGAACATTTGGATCCTCAGTTACGTGCCCCCCAAATTAGTTGTTTTGTATAATTTGGGCCAACTGTGGCTTTATCTCAAATTGCGTAGCATTTACTCCTAACCGAAAACCTCCCGTTAACGGTTCACCTTGAGGTCGAAAAAGATTTCGTAATGGTCTCCTCGGACCATTCCTCTCATTGATCATGGCTTTCATCAACTCGAGTTGCCTTTCCAACTCTTCTATCCTAACCATGTCTTCCCCATGATTAGCCATCTTAAAATCAATTTGAATATGTGCTCTTCTTTCTTGTAGTTTCCTTGCCTCAAGCTCTCTAGCCTTTGATCGAGTGATCATAAACTACCTAGGAAAACTCCACAAAACCAATTACAAGTAAACAATCCACAAAAACAAAAAAAACACAAATAACAACAAAACAATGTTAGTAAGAATATTCACACAAGCATTTCCTCAAACACCTAGCATACCACACTTCCACTTTCAATAATTCCACAAAACCTACTAAAAGATTCCCCGGCAACGATGCCAAAAATGTGACCGTCGTGTGAAGTGACACACAATTCTCACGTCAAATTATCAATCCAAGATCTTTTCTATTCGCTCTCGTGGAAACTATTTACTCATAGGAAGATGCATCAATAGCTAGGAAATACAATAGTCGTTGGTTTTCTTTATCTATCTAGCTATGAATTGCAATCTAAACTACAAATTGCATACAATCAAACATTCAACAATTTGTTAAATTCACCAATCACTTACTTCTATCAAATGTTTGGGTAGATTAGAGTAACAAATCCAACAATCTTAGAACGAAGTGAGTGTTTGTAAACTTCAATTGAGCCAAATTAAACCGAGCTATGTTGTAAACGATTTTAATTCCTATGAAGTTGAGCAATCGACACTATCCTAGTCAATCCCCTTTGTACCGGTGAATTGTTCCGTTGATGAAATTAGAAATCTCAAACAGCTACGTTATCGATTCCTAACTCACTCCCAACCGATCGTTGATTATTGCCCTATAATCCAAGCTCCGCACATGGATTGGAACTAAAACTATATGATTATGCACTTACCACGATGTTTCCGTCCGTGTATTGGCTGCAACGGTCACATCAACTACCTATAGATTGGCCATTACCTACATCTAATAGGTATGAACAAGCTCAAGTGCAAATCAAGACTTCATAGAAAAGTAAACAAGCATAGAAGGTTCAATCCATCTCAATATCCATATTACAACACTCACTTAGGAATTTAGCTCCTCATACCTTGAATTAGAAGCAATACAAGTTGGAAGATAAGAATTGACATTACAAAGCTTCAAGGTCAAAATAGATCTTCTATGATTGCCTTCGTTGAATCCATTCCACCTAATCTCCTTCTTCAAATGTCACCAAGTTGATGGAATGATCCTTGGTTCTCCTTGATTCAAGTGGGGAAAGAAGTGTAGAGATGAATCTAGATGGAAGTTAGTGACGGTTATTCTTCAATTGGGCAAAAAGTCCTTCATTTAATTGATTTTCCCCTTTTATAGACGAGCAAACAGGGCCTCGGATCGCCCGAGCCAACCAAGGCTCGCCCGAGCCATCCTGGGAACCACATCAATCTGGGAAACACGTTCTGGCTCGACCGAGCCAGAACCACTCGACCGAGCCTGCTCTTTGCCAGCCAGGCTCGGTCGAGCCTGCACTGCTCGGCCGAGCGAGCCCTCTGCCCGGCTCAGCTCGGCTGAGCCTGCTTTGCTCGGCTGGGCAGGTCCTCCAAGCTTCCAAAACCCTCCTTTCGTTCTGCTCGGACGAGCCTAACCTCCTCGGACTCCAAACTCGGATGATTTTCCTCCAGAACTCCACCAATTATGCCATATTATGCTCAAAACACATCCTACAACATTTCAAACACGAAAACACGAAAACAAGACAAAAGAACAACGAAAGTATATGATATGAGGGTAAAATGGCCACAAACATGCATGTTCACACATCGAAAAATAGGTCATTTTACACACATATCATACATCGCAAGAAGTGAGCTTGATATATCCATCAGCTTCTTACTTCCTAAAACGTTTCGTATTCCAGCAGTTCTTCTAGGGGATGAGTTGCGGCCATTGGCAAGGCACTTTGAGCAGTGGGAGGGAGACGTCCTTCTCCGTTTTCACATTACCCCTCTATTTTTTTCCGCTTCTTCTCTCTCATTCTTCTGCATACCTCGCTTGTTGGCATGTCACTTTGAGCAGTCCACCTCGTGGATTAGTAGAGGGAGACATATTTAGTTTTATTCCGATTTCGTCTGCTCCTTCAAACTGCTCTAACCTTATATCTTCTGATCTCTTCTGCTCCTTCCTTAGTTCAATCCTCATTCCTTCCCCCTCTTTGACTACACCCAAAAAGGTAGAAACTTTGATGATTTCGAGCGGCTTCATATTTTTCTTCATCAGGAAGGAAAAATAAAAATGTGATCTAGAATAAGTATGGAGAACGCCGAGGGTCCAATTGAAAGATAATTTTTTTGTTGAATAAGGACCCCTATTTATAGTAGGAAGAAGATTAGTAGAATTCATATTCGACGATTGTTATCAAACATAGCTGTGTTCAGATCATTTGCTTGAAAATTGTGCAATGAATGAGCTGCCCTAGGCCTATGACTAGAGTCATAGGTTCTGATGTGGGTGGCTATCTCGAGCAATAAACCTGCTGACGTGGCGTGAGGGCATTTGGACCATTGAATGCGATTGATGGCACAATCGACTGCACTTGCCACCTTTGCATTAAATTTCACATTTAATGTAACGTGTCACTTAAGCAAAACAGGGAATTCAAAAATTTTGCCTAAATTTTGGTCATCAGCCTGGTTGACAAGTGTGGAATCTTTCAGTATCAGTCCAGGCTTATTAGACCAAAAGGAATCGTCAACTCGACTCTTCGTAAGTCTAGTCTTCAATCTTCAGTCTTTTTCCTTCCCGAAAAGTGAGAGCTTAGACTCAACTTTAGTCTGCATCACTTCATCTTCAACAAGTTTAAAAAGACTAAGAGCTTGGACTTAGTCTTAGTCCTCTACACGTCTTCTTCAATCAGTTTTGCGAAGAAAAACTGATACCACTTGTTGACATCAATTACTTGATGATGTATTGTTGGTCCCAATTTACCAGAGTCGTCGTGCTTAAACAGAAACACAAAATGCAGCGGAAGTTCTTAAATCTTATCTTGCAATTAATCTTCTCAAAATGTTTAGCTTTATGTTCAAGTATGTGTTAGATTGTTTCAAGATATACACTAGCAACTTGATGTTGCTAGGTTTCAAATCTAAACAGGAAACAATAAAATAGTAAATGACACAGAGTTTATAGTGGTTCGATCCAATAGATCTACATCCACTCCTTAGCCGAAATGCTAAGAATTTCACTAAAAAGATATATGAATACAAGGATTCGCCAACACATGCAACAGGTGGTGAACTTTCGAACCAGCTCCTGCACAACTATCCTCCGTTACCCTACTTCTTTTCAGGTGCAGCTCCGGCTGAGTCAAGGGCACACCTTCGTAAAACTCGCCTTTACCACTTTTGGAAGTTTTAGAGCTCCTTCTGAACTTTCCTTTGATTTTGCCTAATGCCCGTCCTAGTCAGTCTCTCTTCAGAGATTTGACTGTTGGAAGCTTCCAAGATTGTAAGGTATCCCAATGATTGAACCTTAAAAAGGATTCAATAAAACACTTGAGTGTCAGATCTTGAATGTAGGAGGCACTTGGTGTTGGGATTGTATACTGAAAGCATAAATGATTAAGTGTTTTGTATACTGGCCTTCATTTATGTGATGCATCAACAATTCTCGCTAT
This sequence comes from Plectranthus barbatus, assembly GCA_026898455.1. Classification (NCBI taxonomy): domain Eukaryota; kingdom Viridiplantae; phylum Streptophyta; class Magnoliopsida; order Lamiales; family Lamiaceae; genus Plectranthus; species Plectranthus barbatus. The sequence goes on from JAPKLW010002115.1 coordinate 96,167, forward strand.
TTTATAAATGTGAACATACGACGAACTATAATATCCTTTTATCTCATAGATAGGGATGACCATATGGTGTGTAGGAGATCACAGAGGATCATATGGCTCGTTTGACCTAGCGAGATATAAACAGTATCATAGCTGAAATAGTCCCTGGATAGGCTGTTGGTTTAAGTTGCGGCACATCGGTTCATAAGTGGGCTTATCCTAGCTACTTGATGTGTCGGTACATATTTATGTATTGATGGGATCAACAGTGGGATGTGTCGTTCTCATTGAAATATGAATGAGCCAGATCCCTAACATACTTCTTATGATCTTAAACCTTACTGAAGGATAAGGAGCACACACGGATTGACCACACTTTAATCTGCTATGGTGGCGAGTCTTACTTGTACTCTAATATCTGCATTTTGGGTGTTGGCAATTTGTGTGGGGTCTGCTTAGGCTGGATGTATCGGTAAGCATATCCGTTTCAGGATGGTGACATTCCCTGATGAAATCACAAGGTTTGTTATGTTAAGTCCTGCAGGCTGAATGATTTATTCCAGCATAATAGAAAAGGAGTGAGTGGTATTAATTAGGAAATAAGATATTAATTAATTGTGGTTGATTGTCATAAGACAAATTAATTAATGAATGTCTAAAGCCTTAAATATGTGGATCATGTTAGTTTAATGCAACCCGTTCCTAATAATGTGGTAATAAATGGGCGAGTCAGCATTGTTACCGTGGTGAAGGTTAAAACAATGTTTTATTAATTAATTATGTTCTGGGTTGAACAAGGAAGGATTAATTAATAAAGAGGGCCCACTTTATTATTTGCATTTGACCCCTGGTCTGGCCCACAAACTACTCAAGCCCATTAAGGTTAGGGTTTCTCAAAACCCTAACACTATATAAAGGATTTCTCTCTTAGATCAGATGTAGCCACCATAGTATACAATTTAATATTCAAATCAGAATATTGAGTTAGGTAGAGAGAGAGATCGGCGGCGGTCAGGAGGAGGTTTTTCCTGATTAAATCCTCCGGCTTCCTGATTCAACTTGGTAGATAATCCTCACCAGATTTCCAAGGAGCAAGGGAACAAATCAGAAGATCAAATCTGTAGGAACACAATCAATGAAGGGTTCCATTTCGCTTCAGATTTAACTTCATCGTTCATTCCCCGATCAAGATCTGTAGATCAAACGATTGAAGATCAGGTATTCTCTTGAATCCACCCTATGCAATTAATTATTGTAGAAGAATGAATAGTGTGGAATGGTTTATTTAATTAAATTTATTCTTGATATCCTAAGAACGGTCCTGCGAATTAAATAACAACTCATGTTGTTAGTCGTAGACTCGAATCCTACAATTGGTATCAGAGCCAGGTTCCAGTTCTTAGGCTCTATCCTTGATAAATTTAAATTAAATAAATATGGATTTAAATTGTTGTGAATGGTTTTGTTCTCGTGGCCTTCTCGTTTTTGGATCTATTTTTTTTTACCACGAGAAAATCTGTGGTTAGATTTGATAGGGAAAAACATTGTAATAGATTTAGATCTATTTTTTTTGCATTGTATTTTCTTTCAAATCTTTAAAATTGGATTCGGAAGAAGAACGAGAATTGAAGAACGAAGAACACAACAACATGGATGTCGACGGTGGCGGCGCACGGCAAACCCTAGGGTTTGGCCATGTGCGGCTGGGCCGAGTTCCTTCGCGCACGCACGCGCGTTCAGCCAGGCCGCAGGCGGCAGCCGGCCATCGGGCCCATGCAGCAGACGGAGGTGAGCAGCAGACGGCGGCAGCAACAATGTGGGTGGTGGCGGCATGCGGCTGCAACCCTAGGGTTGTGCCGTGCGCGGCTGGTCCGTGCCTTGCGTGTGTCGCAACTGCTCGGCCACTTCTCTCGCTGTATGGTCGGCCGGCGACAAGGAGCTGGGACGGTGGCGACCTCCTGGCGATGTGAGCCAGCCGCAGACGATAGCTTGATGTCGACGGCGACGGTGGGGTGGAGTGCAGCGGCCAAAACCCTAGTTTGAAGCTAGGGTTTCGCTGCTAGGGTTTTATACGGGCCCGTTGACCCGATGGCAGCCCGAATCTCTGAAACCCTAATTTCAGCCCAAGTATTGCAGACTTAGATTAAAGAGTGGGAGCCCAACTTGAAGTTCTGTAATTAAATTAAAGCCTTGTAATAGATATGGTTTAATTTGTAATCACATCTGAGGGGCCACGAGAAGTCTTTATTTGTTTATTTAATTGTTTTCTCGTATGATGTGATTTATGATGTGCGCACCAGTAAATAATAGGAAAGCATGCCTATTTGCTTTAATTATTTACTTTTATGAGCATGTTACAATTATTTAAATTTTTTAACATGTCTTATGCGATTTATTTTATGTTTTAAATTATGTCTGTAAATTCCAGGATTCATATTAATTTATGATGGAATTTTAGTTATGACGTAATTTATGGCAACATAAAATAATGTGTGCGCATGAAACCTTTAGAATTAAAATACTAAGCTCGATTTTGGTTCTTCTCTAACAAAAATCATTAGACCTCCACAAATACGACCTCTCACTAGAAGTGAGGCATCTTGAAGCATAAATGTCCACTCAAGTAGCTTGCGTTAGAGGTCCCTCACCAGGTCTGGTGCGATGAGATTTCTAAATAAAACATTTAGTTTAAGATGAGAAGTGGGAGCCTCTGAGCAAACGTCTACTCAAGTAGCTTGCATTGAGACAACTTTCACTAATCTCTAAGATTAAACTAAATGAGATAACAAAGGATGTAAGGGGCATGCAACATGGGTCCAGTACGTATGCTAAATTGCCCTGAATGTCCGGAGTTAGGCTTGTGGTTATTTTGGCTTAGATGTTGCCTGGAGTATAACTCATGAATGATGCCCCTGCTCCGGATAGGTGAACATGGTCTTGGGATCTCCAATATTAATTTCTTTTGCTTAAGATACCTAGCATGTTAAGAAATTAAAGGATCATTTTGGTCTAGTTGAGCGTTTGCCGTAAACGTATACTCAAGTAGCTTGCGATGAATTAGCTTGGGCAATTGGAGGAAACAAATTGTATTATTTTTATCTAAAGGTTACTATGCATATTTGTTTCAATTGTTCTGTTGTATGTTCTTAATTTATTTCTTTATTCATTTTCAGATATGTCTATCATTATTCGTATTTTGGCACAAAATCCCTTGAAGGGTTCTAATTTCCTGGAATGGAAATGGCTCATGGAGCGATGCATGTTTGCTACACAGACTGTGTTTGTGTTACTTGTGCCTCGTCCAGCTGTACCTTTCATCGAGTCCTCAGATTCCTCTAGGAACTCTTTTGAAAAATGGATGGCGAACAACGATAAGTTATTATCAATGCTCAGGTCATCCATGATTGAGGAACTCCAGCTCAAGTATCACTATTGTACTGACGCTGTTGAGATTTGGAGAGATCTGATTATGACTTATGGTAAGGTTGGACAGACTGCCAGTGCCGAGTTTATAATGAGAATTGTGAACTGTAAGATGGCACAAGGTGGTAAAGTTAGGGAGCATGTGCTACACATGGATCACCTCAGAAGATTATATATCTTACATGGTGGAAATATGAATGATCAGTTATTCACTGATGTCATATAAGACTTCCTTCCAGAATCTTTCTATGACTTCACTTCCATAGTCGAAGACAAAGTGTTCACTTTGGGTCAATTGATCAGTTTCTTGGAGGCTGCTCAAGAGATAAATGAGTCATTGTCTGTTGTTGTGCTTGACTATCACTTTCCACTTCCGAGTGTAGAGGATGTGAGCATGAAGGAAGCGACTAGTGATGTTCCTATAGAAAGATTTGGAGGCAAAGTTTACAAGAGAAAAGTCTGTACTACATGCAAAATGAAAGGTCTCTGTAAAGTAGGATGTCCGGTGTTTGCCACCAAGGGACACGGTACGTCATCTTCTGCACTAGTCATTGAAACATGTTTAGCATCAATTTCTGTCCATTCGTGGATAGTGGATACTGGAGCTACTGATCATGTTTGCTTCTCTATGCAGGGGTTCAAGCTGACTAGAGAGTTTGAAGATGGCGAGGTTACCATCTCCATGGGAAATGCTGCTAAGGTCTCTGCTGCAGCAATTGGAGATGTTACTTTACGTTTTGGGAATAATGTTTTAATTTTAAGAGATGTTTTGTTTGTGCCGGCTTTTCGGCGAAACTTGATTTCAGTTTCCAAATTGTTTGATGATGGATTTTCTGTTGTTTTTGATAGAAATGTTTCTATCATGGGTTACTAAAAGATTTTTTTTATGTTATTACATGCCCAAACAAAATAATAGTGACAGATGCATACAATTTGTCTAACCAATGGAAACGAAAGTTTTCTTCAAGTGTGGATATAACATATCTTTGGCACTTGAGACTCGATCATGTCGATCTTAAAAGAATCAAGAAACTCGTTGATTGTGGAATTATGGATCCAATCCAAGTAGTTCCACATAGAGTTTGTGAATCTTGTATGGAGGGGAAGATGACGACCAGGCCTTTTATGGCAACTGAGTCTCGAGCAAATGACATGTTGGACCTCATCCACTCTGATCTGTGTGGACCTATGTCAACACAAGCCCGTGGTGGGCACAGATACTTTGTCACCTTTATAGATGACTACTCTAGATACGGGTTTGTTTATCTGCTTCACTACAAGTCCGAATGTCTTGAGAAATTCCAGGAATTCAAGGTTGAAGTAGAGAAGAAGTTGAACAAAACCATAAAGACACTGCGATCTGATCGTGGTGGGGAGTATCTCAGCAATGAGTTTCTTCAGCATTTGGCAGATCAAGGGATTACTTCCCAGTGGACTGCACCAGGCACCCCTCAGCAGGATGGTGTAGCAGAGAGAAGGAACAGAACTCTGTTGGAAATGGTTAGATTAATGATGAGCTATGCCAGCTAACCAATTTCCTTTTGGGGACATGCACTAGAAACAGCTGCGTTTCTGCTCAACTTGGTTCCCTCTAAATCAGTTCCTAAAACCCCGACTGAGCTATGGCAAGGGCAAAAACCCAATTTGTCCAAAATCAAGGTTTGGGGTTGTCCAGCATACGTGCTGAATAAGGAAGGTGACAAGTTAGAGGGAAGAACTAAGTTAATGTTGTTTGTGGGCTATCCCAGGCAAACAAAGGGTGGTTTCTTTTATGATCCAGAAGATCAGAAAGTCGTTGTGAGTACCAACGCAAGATTTCTGGAAGATGAATTCATAAGGAACCACAAGACCAAGAGCGAGATTGTACTTCAAGAAATTGAAGAGAACAATTCAAATCTATCAGGAGAACCCCGTGGCAACCTGAGCATACTTGAATTGGGTATGGAACCAGGTGCACGGCCGCCTGTGCAAGATGGTGAATCACAAGTGATTGCACCAAACACAGACACATTTAAGGGGCCTCGTCATAGTGGGAGGTTGTCTCGGTAACCTGAGCGGTATATGTTCATAGGAGAGTCCTCTGACTTAATCCCTGAGAACGGACTGAATGATACCGACCCAAGGACATATGACAAAGCGATGAGTGACAAGGATGCTGATCAGTGGCAAAAAGCCATGAATTCTGAAATAGAATCGATTACAGCTATGGATGTGTACCAGAAATCCTTGCTGCCAGAAGGCTTTCGAGCCATAGGTAGTAAGTGGGTATACAAGAGAAAGAAGGATTCGAGTGGCAACACAATGGCATTTAAGGCCAGACTGGTGGCGAAAGGTTATAGTCAAAAGGAAGGTATTGACTACGATGAAACCTTCTCACCATTTGCTATGTTGAAATCCATTCGGATAATTCTGTCTATAGCAGCACATATGGATTTTGAAATCTGGCAAATGGATGTAAAAACCGCGTTCTTGAACGGGTACCTTGAAGAAGGTCGTGACATCTACATGGAACAACCAGAAGGATATGTGCAAAAGGATCAAGACCAGCTTGTCTGGAAGCTCAAGAAGTCCTTATATGGACTTAAGCAAGCTTCAAGGTCATGGAACAAACGTTTTGATGATGTGATCAAATCCTATGGATTTGCACAATGCAAAAACAAAAGTTGTGTGTACTGTTTGTGTCAGTGGGAGTGTGGTTTTTCTTGCACTTTATGTGGATGACATTCTCCTATTTGGAAACAATGTGGAGGTGTTATCGGGTATAAAAGGTTGGTTATCCGAGCAGTTTCAGATGAAAGATCTGGGTAATACTAGTTACATCCTTGGGATCAAAGTCCTACGCAAACGTAGGAAAATGATGTTGAGCTTATCCCAGGGTGCTTACATTGATACTTTGTTGGCTCGTTTTAGCATGGAAAATTCCAAGAGAGGCCTTTTGCCTTATCGTCATGGAATACGTCTTTCGAAGTCACAGTGTCCTGTGACAGAGAAAGAGAAGAATGAGATGTCTTTAGTACCATAGGCTTCGGCAGTGGGAAGTCTCATGTATCCTATGCGTTGCACGAGGCCAGATATCTGCTATGTTGTTGGTGTGGCAGCAAGATATCAGTCCAATCCCGGGCAGGCACATTGGAATGCGGTGAAACACATTCTCAAATATCTGAGGAAAACACGAGACTTATGTCTTGTATATCAGTGTGAGAACTTGTGTCCTGTTGGGTACACGGATTTGAATTTCCAGGCGGATCAAGATGAGAAGAGATCGATCTCGGGATATGCGTTTACCTTGAGAGGAGGAGCTGTATCTTGGAGGAGTGCGAAGTAGAAGTGCATCGTAGACTCCACCATGGAAGCTGAATATGTAGCAGCTTCGGAGGTAGCAAAGGAAGCTGTATGGTTTTGGAATTTCCTCCTGGAGTTGGATATTGTTCCGAGCTTGCCTATGACAATCACAGTATACTGTGATAATTCTGGTGCAGTGGCAAACTCAAAGGAACCCAGAACACACAAGTCCTCAAAACACATTGAGAGAAAATACCACATCATACGAGAGATCGTGGCAAGAGACGATGTGCTAGTCCAAAAGATAGATACGAAAGAGAATCTAGTTGATCCATTTACAAAAGGCTTGCCTCAGAAGATCTATGAGGAACAAGTTCGTGCTCTTGGACTGAAGATCTGAGACTGGACGTCTTATGATCCTTTTGTAATAGCTAGATTGAATAGACACACTTAATACTCTGTAAAAGTAATGGTATTATGCTTTTGAGTATAAGTGGGAGATTGTTGGGATTGTATACTGAAAGCATAAATGATTAAGTGTTTTGTATACTGGCCTTCATTTATGTGTTGCATCAACAATTCTCGCTATCTGATAAATGTGAACATACGATGAACTATAATATCCTTTTATCTCGTAGATAGCGATGACCATATGGTGTGTAGGAGATCAAAGAGGATCATATGGCTCGTTTGACCTAGCGAGATATAAACAGTATCACAGCTGAAACAGTCCCTGGATAGGCTGTTGGTTTAAGTTGCGGCACATCGGTTCATAAGTGAGCTTATCCTAGCTACTTGATGTGTCATTACATATTTATGTATTGATGGGATCAACAGTGGGATGTGTCATTCTCATTGACATATGAATGAGCCAGACCCACAACATACTTCCTATGATCTTAAACCTTACTGAAGAATAAGGGGCACACACGGATTGACCACACTTTAATCTGCTATGGTGGCGAGTCTTACATGTACTCTAATATCTGCATTTTGGGTGTGGGCAATATGTGTGGGGTCTACTTAGGCTGGATGTATAGCATATCCGTTTCAGGATGGTGACATTCCCTGATGAGCTCACAAGGTTCTTTATGCTAAGTCCTGCAGGTTGAATACTTTATTCAAGCATAAAACAAAAGGAGTGAGTGGTATTAATCAGGAAATAAGATATTAATTAATTGTGGTTGATTGTCATAAGCCAAATTAATTAATGAATGTCTAAAGCCTTAAATATGTGGATCATATTAATTTAATGCAACCCGTTCCTAATAACGTGGTAATAAAGGGGCGAGTCAGCATTGTTACCGTGGTGAATGTTAAAACAATGTTTTATTAATTAATTATGTTCTGGGTTGAACAAGGAATGATTAATTAATAAAGAGGGCCCTTTTTATTATTTGCATTTGATCCCTGGTCTGGCCCACAAACTTCTCAAGCCCATTAGGGTTAGGGTTTCTCAAAACCTTAACACTATATAAAGGATTTCTCTCTTAGATCAGATGTAGCCACCACAGTATACAATTTAATATTCAAATTAGAATATTGAGTTAGGTAGAGAGAGAGATTGGCGACGGTCAGGAGGAGGTTTTTCCTGGTCAAATCCTCCGACTTCCTGATTCAACTTGGTAGATAATCCTCACCAGATTTCCAAGGAGCAAGGGAACAGATCAGAAGATCAAATCTGCAGGAACAAAATCAAAGAAGGGTTCCGTTCCGCTTCAGATTTAACTTCATCGTTCATTCCCCGATCTAGATCTGTAGATCAAATGATTGAAGATCAGGTACTCTCTTGAATCCACCCTATGCAATTAATTATTGTAGAAGCATGAATAGGGTGGCATGGTTTATTTAATTTAATTTATTCTTAATATCCTAAGAACGGTCCTGCGAATTAAATAACAACTCATGTTGTTAGTCGTAGACTCGAATCCTACACTTGGTGGTTGAGAGCTTTTAAGATTCATCTTGTCTCGTAAATGCTCTCGTGACTACTTTCTTACTTTTTGCTTTTCAAAGGAATCTCAATGTAAATGCCTTTTTGATGTGGTTGAGGTTCCTTAGTTCGTGCAGTAGTCTTTCTCTCTTGTATGGATCTTCATTTTATATCTGGAGATTCAAAACTTGAATCTCCATACCCGTTAGACACAACGGATCCTTGCTCCAAGAGAGTGATAGCTTTTTCCCTTACTTTCTGCCTGGAACATTACTTTTTAGCTACTTCGGGTAAGGTCGTCGTCCTTGGTTGTACGATTTGGCAGAACGGGAGCCTTAGCTAATATCTTTTATCTTGTCTTTGCTTAGCATTCTATCGGGGATGCTAGATGTAATCTGCTAAGTGTCTAGAGTCTAGATTGTTGAAGGCTTCTCCTATTAACAATTTTCTAGTCATTAGCAATCTGCTTGCTTTTAGCAATCAGCTAGTCTCTCTATCTGCTAGATGTCTCTTGCGTTCTCTTTTATGATCAATTGCATACTCCTCAGCAATTGTTCCTTTAGCATATGAATCTTTGTCTGCTGACTACTATGCCTTCTAGCAGTCTGCTTAAGTGATTAGCAAATGCTGACTCCTTCAGCATTCTGCCCTCATTCTTTATTAATGCTGACTCCTTAGCAAACAATGTTCTTAGCAACCGATCACTTCTCGTTAGCGATCACTTTTGTCTGCTAGCGTATTTAGCAGCGAGCCTTCTGCTAACTGCTAACATCACTTCTTAGCATCCAGAATCTTCAGAATATGCTTGGATCGAATTTTCTTTTCTTTGATTTGCTAACTCCTTAGCAATCTTCCATAACATTCCTAGTCTATTACAACTCGATAATTTTCCTATACATGACATTACAATTCGTTGCTAGACTATCTAGAATTCAGCAATGATCGACCAAATACTAAGGCTTTGATTCAACAAAACCTATTACAAATTTGATCCTAAAGGGAGAATTACAAAATAATTCCCAACATGTATCCTTTGAAGAGAATCAATGAATGATACACAGAGAGTTTGGACTTAATCTCCGCATATGACTTTGTCAAAAACTAAGAGCTTGGACTTAGTTTTATTCCGCATCTCCAGAAATCCAAGAAAATGAATGAGAGCTTGGACTTATTCTTCCCATTCTTCGATCTCATCAAACTCCATATGTTTGAGTTTGATGCAAACCTTCTTAAAACGAGCTTTTGGAAGTGGCTTCGTGAAGATGTCTACGAGCTGGTCTTCAGTACGGATGTACTCCACGCTTATATCCTTTTTCCGGACATGATCACGAATGAAGTGGTCGTATGTCAATGTGCTTAGTTCTGGAATTATGAACTGGATTCTTCGTCATGCACTTTGCATTGTTATTGTCACAATAGATGGGAACACATCCTGGGTCCACATCATAATCGAGCAACTATTGTTTGATTCAAAGAGTTTGAGCACAACAACTAGCAGCAACAACGTATTTGGCTTCTATTGTAGATGTTGCAACCGAGTGTTGTTTCTTACTTAACCAGCTTATCAGCTTATGTCCAAGAAACTAACAAGTACCACCTGTACTCTTGCAATCAATATGACAACCTCCAAAGTTTGAGTCTAAGTATCAACTAAGAGTGAGTTCGTTGCATCTTGGATACCAAATTCCAAGTGACTCAGTACACTTTAGATACCTTACTATCCTCTTTGCAGCATCCATGTGCGATTTTTTGGATTAGCTTGAAATCTCGCACAAACTCCGACGGCATAAGAAATATCATGTCGGCTTGCTATCAAGTAAAGGAGTGAGCTTATAATTCCTCTGTCAGCTGATGGATTGACTGATTCTCCATCTTCGTCCAGTGTGATATGTACACTCGTGCTCATTGGAGTCCTAGAGATTTTGTCTTTTCTGGAAGAAACTTGTTGATCATATCTCCCATGTACTTCTTTGATTAATAAATATCCTTTCGCTGGACTTGTGAATTTGCAGTCCTAAAAAGTACGTCATCTTGCCCATCATATTCATTTGAAAATGACTCTGCATCAACTGGGCAAATTTCTTGCATAGGTTCAAGTTCTTCGACCTAAAAATGATGTTATCAACGTAAATCTGGACCAGTAGAATGATTTCACCGTCTTTAATTAAGAATAGGGTCATGTCGATCTTCTCTTTTTGTAATCCATTCTTCAGTAGGAACTGGGAAAGGGTATCATACCAAGCTCGTGGTGCTTTCTTTAATCCATATAGTGCTTTCCTAAACTTGTATACTTGATTGCGTTATTCGAAACTAGGAGATTGCTCCACATATACTTCCTCCTTGATTTCACCATTGAGAAAGACACTTTTCACGTCTATGTGATAGATCGTGAATCTATGATATGCAACATAAGTTAGAAATAGCCGAATAGCCTCCAATCTGGCTAAAGGGCAAAGGTTTCATCGAAGTCGATCCCTTCGCATTGTACATATACTTTGGCAACAAGTCTGGCTTTATTTCTGACTATGCTACCAGCTTCATCTCTCTTGTTTTTGAATACCCACTTGGTACCAACCAAAGACTGATGTGATGGGCGATCTACCAAGTCCCAAACATGGTTGCGAGTGAATTCTGCACTTGCAAGACATTTATCCAGTCAACAAGTTGATGTGCATCTACTAACTTTGTTGGTTCGATATGAGAAATATAACACGTAAGTAGCGCACTGCCTTGTCTGGTCTGAACTGGATTAGCACATTATCCCGTAAATCGTCTTCTGGATGGTTGCAAAGCTATTTAGGCCTTCGAAGCTCATCGACCTGGACTAGTTGGATGAATGACACTTCAGAATGAACTCCGACAACCAGCACTTCAGTGAGGAAATAATCTTTAGGAATGATCTCGTTTTATTGTAATGGAATATTAGAGCTTCGGTCTGCTGGGGCTAAAAGGTGAGTCTGAACTTCGGAAGATTGCCTTTCGTCACTCTGAACCTCTTCAATCTGGGCTTAGTCTTTAGTCTGGACTCCATCTTCATTATGTACTCCGTCTTTAGTCTCAGCTTTGTCTTCAACGTCAGTCTGAGCCTGAGTGCCGTTATTCCTGGCTTCTCGTTCATCAGCCCGACCATCCAAAATGCCAGTCTGACTTCCTGAGTCTTTATGATCTTCATTAGCATCATTAGTTTGGAAGACACCAGTTTGAATTCCCCCTTGATTTGTGCTTTCTTTTAGGGATATGGAATTTGGGGTCTCAGCATGATCGTTAGCATCATTGACCCTCTCAATTGTTTGATGGCCAATCGAAGGTGCTAGTTGAGAAGATCCTTCCTTCATAGATCTAGTCAAAATAGTCAGTTTAGCATTGAAAGAATTTGTGCCCGACTGATCATTGACATCACTAATCTCAGGATCTCCCAGCTCTCTCATAGTCTTGCGCACCAAAGTAGCCTCATCAAAGATAACATTACATGTTATCTCCAAAACTTTAGTAGTCTTATTAAATATCTGATATCCTTTGTGAGATGGATGCCCATTACCAAGGAACACGCCTTCATCAGCTTTAGGAGAAAAAGTATTAAATTTCTACATGCAATTGTTGTGAATATAACATGGAGAACCAAAAGCATAAAGATGAGCTAAGAAGGGCTTACGACTATGATATATCTTGTATGGAGTCTTTTGAAGTCTGTCATTGATGTCGCTTTGATTTTGAGGGTAGCAGGCCGTCATCAGTGCTTCGACCCAAAACTTCTCAACCAAGATGGTCTCTGTTGGGAAAATATTCCTAAACTGTCCTAAGGATCACATTGTAAAAGGTTTTGCTGGATCAAACCTTAGTAGATGGTCGATCATTGCTGAATCTTAGAATAGCTTAGCAAACTCTTGTAATGTCCTGTATAGGGTAAATATTGAGTTGTAATAAAGTAGGATACTCTCAGCAAACATCAGAGAATGCTAAAAAGAAAGGAAGCTAGTGATAGCAGAATGCTGAGGAGTCAGCATTTGCTAACACGTCACAGATTGCTAGGGGAGTTAGCAATCCAAAGTCAAAAGTAGGAGAAGAGTATCTGCTGCACAGACAAACATCAAGCCCAGGAGTATGCTAAAAGATGTCCAGCAGTCCGTTCCAGAAAAGCTCAGCAAAGCAAATCTCAACGACTGCTGCACCGTAATTCTGACCAACGCGCGAAGACTAGACCTGTCAGAACTAGGTCGGAAAAGCCTGTACGGAGACAGAAAAGTTGGTAAAAAGCTGCCAGCAATTAAGATAAAAGATCCGTTGTGTCTAAACGGAATTGCCGACTCAAGTTTCGAATCTCCAACTATAAAAGGCAAGTCAAAGGAAGATACAAGAAGCTGTTCACTCTCTTACACAAAAAGATATTCAAAAGATTCCAAAAAGGCAAAAAGGCTCGAGAGAAGTTCTGTTGAAAAGCATAACACAGAGACATCAAAAAGCCTTCAACAACTTGAGTGTCTTAGTGTACGTCTGACACTTATCTGAGAGATTCTTGAATTGATTCAAGAATCTTCAATCATTGGGATCGCTTTCTTTATAGAAAGTATCCAGCAGTCAATTTCTTGAGAAGGAATTGATTAGGACGGGCACTGAAGCCGCAAACGACGGATAGTTTGGAAGGAACTTTAAACTCTTCCAAAGGTGGTAAAAGCAATTTTTACGAATGTGCGCCCTTGACTCAGCTGAAGCCACACCTGAGAGGTTCGGAGTATCGGAAGATAGCCGTGAAGTAGCCAGACCAAACGTCGGCTGCCTGCTTTACAGGAAAGGCAACTCTTTGTACACCGCATACTTTCTTAGTGAAATTCTTAGCGATTCGGCTAAGGAGTGGACGTAGATCATTTGATCGAACCACTATAAACCTTCTGTTCTCTTGCTAATTACTGTTTTATCTCTATTGTGCGACTGTGATTTAAAACCTAGCTGCTAGAGTATAACTGCAAGAAGAAATTAAGTGAATTTGAATGAAAACCCTAGTTTAAAAATAACCTAAATACAAGTAAATGCTATATTATTCCGCTGCATTTCGTGTTTGTACTTTATCACTACCACGACGACTCTGATCTCAAGGACTAACAAGTGGTATCAGAGCAGGAGGTTGAAAAACCGACTGCTTCTGAGTCGCTTAGGACCTAGATCCTAGATTTCCTTGTATTTCTTGTATCTGTGTCTTACATAGCTCAGATAAAGGCGAAGATAATCAAAATGACGAATCACGCTCTTCCAAAGTACAAGAAGGATTGATTTGAAACCTGAAAGAAGAAGGCCATGATCCAGTTGCAGAGCATACATCTAGAGATGAGGGACATTCTCACGGTTGGTCCTATAGAGATCCTAAAGGTTAACACCGCACCACTTGGACCTGCTGATTGTCCACCCAGACCTGAGATAGTGAAGAAACCTTACGAGGAATGGACTCTTGAAGACAAAAAAAGAGGCCAGCTGGAATTTATCGCCATGAAATTAATCATGGATTGTCTACCTCCCTTGATGTCTGACAAAGCTCTAGACTACAACACAACAAAAGAGATGTGAGAGTACGTCTGTGAAGTTTCTCAGGAGACGGAACAAATGAAGCGAAACAAGCTACAAGTAGCTGTGGACAAGTACGAATCCTTCGCTATGGTTCCTGGTGAAACCATTCAGTTGATGGAAGAAAGATTCAACACTATCATAGGAGAACTCAAGAATGTCGGCAAGACATATGAAAAAGGGGAAATGAATAACAAGATTATATCCAAGCTCTACCCTAGAAGTGATTAGTTTGTCAAGATGACGAGCTTGAGTGAAAAGGATCTTAGCAACATGACTACCGCTGAAGTTTTCTCTAAATTAAAGGCGCATGAATTCATTATTCAGCAGTCAAAGAAGAACGAAGCTGCTATAGTACATCCTAATGCAACAAGCGCTGGAACTCAAGAAGACGTAGCATATTTCATCAAAAAGGACGGAAACAAATGGAAATATCCTAGGAAACCGTTCTATAACCAGGAGAGATCAACACCAACAACACCGACAAAGGAGACTCCCTCAACTTCTAACTCAAATAGTGAAAATCAAAAGATAGACGAGTTGGAGGAGCAGATGAAGAAGATACAGAAAATGATTCTGGAAGCAAAGGCCGAAAAGCAAGAAAAAGAAACCTCGATGCAGCATCCTACTGAGAAAAAGATAAGGACATGTTTTGAATGCAAATCTCCTAATCACCTGAAGCATGACTGTCCAAAAGTGAGTCCTGAAGAAAGAGAACATTTGCGGCAAAGATTTGAAAGATGAGCGGTTCGAGCTGTGACAAAGGCGTTGCTGACACGGACAGAAGTCCCAGATATTCCTGACAACGAAGAGGAATATTGCCCTACTGACGAGGAAGAGGAAGCCTTGATGGTTTTCATGGCAAAAACTGTTGAGGATGGTGAAATATCCGCAGTTGCTGAGCAACCTTCCGAATCGGCCCTAGCAGTCGACAATCAAGAGGGAACATCTATAGCTAACATTTCATGCTCAGTACACACATTTGAATCGGAGGATTCCTTCTTGGATTCTGAGGAAGATTATCTTACTAAGCTTTCTTTAGAACTTTCGAAGGTATACACCTTGAAAAATGCTATCGTAGAAGATAATTCTTCACTCAAACAGAAAGTCATAAGTCTGACTGACGAAGTCGAAAGACTAAGGTCTGATAGTGAGGAGCTATCAAGACTTAGAACTGAATATTCTGAACTTTCTGAAAATTTCAAAAATCTTGAAAAAGAAAATTTGATTTTGAAAAACAAAGCTAATGAGAAGTGTGTCTGCGCGTATATGACTAGTCAGGATATCTTGAATAACCTGATAAGCCAACAGAGATGTTATGGTGACCGATCTGGAATTGGGCACAATTGTTATGACGAAGATGAAACTTTGAAGCAAAAGAGAAAAATCATTTTTGTTTCTGCCGGAAAAATATTTGGTGATGGCAAAAAGAAGGATACATTAGTTGCTGAATCATCGAATGCTAGGACAAATGCTATGCAAATCGCTCAGCAGAATATTAAGAAGTCTGCTGAACCCAAGCAGAGTGTCAAGCATTATGCTAAACCTCAGCAAAAGGTCAACCAGAATGTGAGATTTCAGCAGAGTACCACAAGAGATGCTGAATCTCAGCAAAGTTTTCATCATAGGTCTGCTACGCAGAACTATTCAGCAAATTCAAGGACAAAGGCTGAGCATCAAGTTTCAAATGCTAGGAAGCCAAATCCTATCCTTACTCAGGGAAGACACATTGAATATCATTCAGTAAAACCCCAAAACCATCATTACACACCACATCAGAGAAACACCTATGTGAGACCCGAGTCCAGATACATGTATCACCAAAGGACGATGAAGGCGAAGAAGCACAACACACAACCACATGCACACACACATCAAAAGGTTGAGAAGGTTGACAAAAAGGATCTCAAGGAGAAAACCTTGAAGATTACAAAAATGTGGGTTCCGAAAGGAACAATGTCTCAAGCTAATCCTTCAGGACCCGATGTAAAACGGGGACCTAAATCAACGTAATTGTTCTTGCAGGAACATGATCCAGGCGCAAAGACATCAGGCATGTCAAATGAGTGGATCCTAGACAGTGGCTGTTCGGCACACATGACGGCGGACGAAGATCTGTTCTCAGACATTCAGAAATCATATGGTCCATCTGTCGTGTTTGGAGATAATAGTAAAGGCAGAGTACTTGGCAGAGGATGTATAGAGCGCAATGGAGTAAGGATTGTCAACGTCGCTCTCATATCAAACCTCAAGCATAATTAGCTAAGCATAAGTCAACTATGCTAAAACGGGTACACAGTATCTTTTATTCATTCTGGTTGTTCAATTGCTGACAATGTCACAGGAGAAGTGAAACTTCGAGGAATCCGGAAAGGTGGTCTTTATGTTGTCGATTGGCAAAGTGGTCAACAACATTCATGTTTTCTAGCACTAAGCAAAGAAGAAACCACATGGCTATGGCACAAAAGGTTAAATCATTTGAATTTCAAAACCATTAACCACATTGCCAAAAATGAGCTTGTCGCAGGTCTACCTGATGACATCACATTTCGTAAGGAAGGCGTATGCAAAGCCTGTCAACAAGGAAAGCTTCGTTTCATTCCAACCCAGAGAAGAATACCTCAAGCAGGATTCTTGAATTATTGCACATGGACCTATTTGGACTAGTCACTCCACCCTCTGTAAGTAAAAAGATATATACTCTTGTGGTAGTTGATGATTATTCTAGGTACACATGGGTTCGTCTGCTTAAAGCCAAAGATGAGGTCAAGATCATTCTACCCGAGTTAATTCTTAAGGAGCAAAACAGTAAAGAGGTTACTGAAGAGGATCCGATCTGACAATGGAACCGAATTTTGCAATGGAATCCTCATGGATTTCTGCACAGAAGTTGGTATAAATCATGAGAGGTCCACTACTAGGACTCCTCAGCAGAATGGTCTAGCAGAGAGAAGGAATCGGACACTGAAAGAAGCAGTGCGATCTATGCTAGCCGACGTTGATCAACCTGCTAAGTATTGGGGAGAAGTGATGATGACGGCCTGCTATACGTAGAACAGAAATTCCATTACCGGTCGATTCAACAAGACTCCTTATGAAGTATATAACAGTCGTCAGCCTAATTTAGATTATCTACGTGCTTTTGGTGCGACATGTTATATCCATAACAACGCAAAGTCGAAACTTAACACTTTTTCACATAAGTCAGATGAGGGTGTACTTCTTGGATATGGTCACCCCACTCACAAAGGTTATAGAGTGTTGAACAAGACTACTGGAATTGTGGAAATAACATGCAATGTTATTTTTGATGAATCTACTTTAGTGCGCAGAGCTATAAAAGAGACGAAGGAAACCAATCATGAGACTAATGATGTCAATGGTCAATCAATTCTGAATTCTTTCGAAAACTCACCAATTGACTCGACTAAGTCTATGAATCATTGCGATCCAATCCAGACGCGCTCAGCAGGTGATCAAACTGCTGACCAGGCCAGTGATGCTAATGGTCATGCTGAGGCCAACCCTCAAAAACATATTTTCAATCTGCTTGATGATTCAGATGAGGAGACTTCAACCTCTCCTCATGTTGCTGAAGAAGTAGGTGCTACTGAAGATCTTGGCAGAGGAGCTGTTGAGATACTAGCTGCTGAAATGCCTGCTTAAGAAGATGTTCCTATCCATGAAGACCCTGTAGTAGAAGCCCCGATTGGTGAAGGGATTCCTGCTGCTGACCATCCAGATGCTGAAGAACCAGCAGATGATGAAGAGAACGCCAATAATCTAGAAAGAGAAGGAAATGTTGAGGAACCTATCAGACCAGCATGGCTGCGTGCTCATTCTCTTGAAGACATTCTCGGAGATATTAATGATCCTATTCTACAAGCAAGGGTCCGCAATGTTCTCTTGCTACCTATCTAGTGATGAACCAACAAAGGTTGAGGATGCTCTTCGCGATCCAGACTGGGTGAACGCTATGCAAGAGGAGCCTGCTGAATTCACTCGCAATCACGTGTGGGATCTGGTAGATAGACCAGAACATCAGAATGTTATTGGCACCAAATGGGTATTCAAGAACAAGAAGAACAAATCAGGCGTGGTGGTGAGGAATAAAGCACGTCTTGTAGCCAAAGGTTATAAACAGTGTGAGGACATTGACTATGACGAGATGTTTGCCCCAGTAGCCAGATTTGAAGCAATAAGGTTATTTCTAGCATATGCTGCACATCATGAATTCTCGATCATGCAATTGGACGTCAAAAGTGCATTCCTAAATGGCGAGCTCAAGGAAGAAGTCCATGTTGAGCAACCCCCAGGATTCGAGAATGGAAACCAAGTCTATAAGCTAAGGAAATCTTTGTATGGCCTGAAACAAGCCCCACGAGCTTGGTACGGAACGTTATCCAAGTTTCTGCTCGACAATGGTTTCAAAAATGGAAGGATTGATCAAACTCTCTTTCGTATTAAGGACAAAGGAAGCATTCTACTTATGCAAATTTATGTTGATGATATTATTTTTGGCTCGAAGAATCAAGATCTCTGCGATAAATTCTCCAAGTTAATGATGAGTAACTTTCAAATGAGTATGATGGGGAAGATGTCCTACTTCCTTGGACTCCAAGTTCAACAATCCAATGAAGGGATTTTCATTCACCAAAGGAAATACACGCGGGATCTGATTGCAAAGTATTGTCCAGAGAGAACAGAGAGCTTGAGGATTCCCATCAGCAATACGTGCATAGCAGCTCTTGAGAAAGAAGGAGAAGTAGTAAATCCTACTGTATATCGAGGGATCATCGGATCTCTACTATATCTTACAGCCAGCAGACCAGATATCTCATATGCTGTGGGACTATGTGCTAGATATCAATCAAATCCTAACAAAACACATCTAGACACGGCAAGGCGAATTGTCAGATATTTGAAGTGCACAGAAGGCTTAGGAATTTGGTACCCACGAGCTGACAGTCTTGCTTTGAGTGGTTACTCAGATTCTAATTTTGGAGGATGCAAAATAGATAGAAAAAGCACAAGCGGCACATGTCAATTCCTTGGACATAAGTTGATTAGCTGGTTCAGCAAAAAGCAGCATTCGGTAGCAACATCAACCACCAAAGCAGAGTATGTAGCGGCTGCTAGTTGTTGTCAGCAAATTTTGTGGATTCGACAACAACTTCAGGATTATGATATATCTCCTGAATGTGTACCAATTTATTGTGATAACAATAGTGCTATGTGCATCACAAAGAATCCAGTACATCATTCCAGAACCAAGCATATTGATATCCGACATTACTTTATTCGTGATCATCAAGAAAAGAAGGATATTGATATTCAACGTATATGCACGAAGGATCAAATAGCAGACATCTATACTAAACCTCTAGCAGAAGCAAGATTCAAAGAATTATGCATCAAATTAGGTCTAATGGAATTAGACGTTGCTGCAGATGAAATAGATGCTATTCTCATTCTTTCTGATTTTCGTGGATTTTTAATCTCAGCATACGATTAAAGTCTCTGCTAAATGAAGCCTGCTAGGATGATAGCAAACGTCAAATGCACTCCTAAGCAATCAGCAGACAGATTGTATCTGCTCAGCAGAATATATGATATTGAAGATCAAAATCTATCTTTTGTCTTGAGGACATATGTCACAAATCGTTCAGTTGATATGATTAAGTTATGCAATTATTCATTTCTAAAGGATGGATAAGCATTGCAAAAGGACTTCATTTCATCTTCAAAATAGAGGGATATTACATCATAAGTCAAAAGTCAACAAAAGCCTACTGTTGGTCCCGGTTTATCAGAGTGTATAACGTTACGCAGCGGAAATA
>JAPKLW010002116.1:3239-46249 GCA_026898455.1 Plectranthus barbatus
GTTAATAGGAAGAGAGAATTAAATATGTTTGTTTTCTGTCTTAAAAGGAAGAAACTTGCATAGGAAGTAATTAGATAATTATTGAGATTAACTGAATTGGTGTTCTTGAGACCGAGAGGATAAAGTCACTATTTAGTAATCTAGGATTTAAATTGCCAGACCATGGAATTTAATCCATTAAAATCTGATGTTTTCCCCATTGCTGAGTTGATTGAGATTGCATGTTGATGATTAGATTATCTGCCCTAGGATCTGTGCTTTCTTTAATTGCTTTTAAACCCTTTATTTTATCGCATTGTCATCTTTAAATTCCAAAACAAAAATCCCTTTTCTATTTCCTCAAACATCTATGTCCTAGAAATCATAGCTAGTACTTTGCGTAGTTCGTTGTACAGTCCCTGTGGGATCGACCACCTTAGGGTGTAAAAATTATTTGCTCGCCGTTTCTACGGCTATCAAGCACTAGCAACACTTGAAAGAACAATGTCTCCCGATCCTATCTCTGTGGCAGCACCTCATCTACCCCTTGAAGTTCTACAACAGGAAATGGATAAGCGTTACTGTACTATTTTTGATTTTTTCAAAAAGGGGGAAGAGAGAAGAGATGAAATTATGAAGCTGCAGTTGAAACTGATTGAGAAACGAGAAGAAGAGGCAAAAAGGCGAGAAGTAGAGCAAAAACTGCGGGACGAAGAGATAAAAATGCAACTAGAAGCACTGAAGGCTTCTAGAGAGCTAGAGATGAAAATCTTCATGGAAATGGCTACAAATCGTTATGTACAAGCCGGATCTTCCACTTTTGCCGCAACTTCCTCAAAGCCAAAGGACAAGGATCAAGACGAGCAAAAGGGGTAAGGATAAACAAAAGGAGTAGTTTTTGTTTTTTGTTTTGTGTGTATCTTCTTTTGTTACCACAGTTTTAAAACTTTTCATGTACCTGTAATCAAACATATATATGGTGAAAAGTTAAAAACTGTTGGTTTTAAGACAACTACTCATTGTCTCTTACCTTGATTCTTGACTGGCTGAATTCACATGTTCCAGTGTGATCAGCACCTTGTTTTTTTATCGCTCTAATTTGATTTATTTTAATCGAGAATGTTCTCTCCCATTCAGGGGGAAGATCAATTAGAGTAGGTCGAGTATAGAAGAAGCACAATTCTGAGTAGTGTTAGATTGATAAAACCTGTAAACTCAGATCAACTGCATCTTCTAGCCGTCTTAGATAGACTTAGAGGTATGGTTTTGACAACATCAAAAAGGGGGAAATTGTTAGGTGTTGATATAGAAATCCCACCTTTAAAATTGATGTTTTGATGTGTCAAAACTGTGTACCAAAGTCTAGGCCTTAGAGTTATTACCTCATGTATTCCTTGTATAGGATAATCGAGTTGTAATAGTCTAGGAGAAGAAAACTGTCAAAAACTGTGGAACAGTCTTTGAAGCAGAGGCCGTCCTGACGAGAAAAACTGAGCAGAGTAACGAACGCGTAAAACTGTGCTGACAGTATTCCAACAGTCAAGAATTGTACATTAAGAAAAACTGTGAATATAGTTTTTATAAAGAAACTGTTGAGAGACGATCACAGTTTCTGATCAGGACAGCTTCACATCAAAGGAATAAATGAAGAGCAAAGATGCTGAAAAGTCATTAAAGAAGTCAATGATCAGATACGAGGAAACACACTCAGTTACGACTGGAATACAATGTTATTCGGCGTCAGACACATCAAGTACAATCTGCCCTGCAAAAAAGGACGACATTAGTTCAGAAAAAGGCAGAGGAGCAGGTCTACTTTTCAGAGAAGGATGGACTCTGATTGGACATCCTTCAAAATGTCTCTACCGTATATTTTCAAATATCCAACTATAAATAGCAGGAGATTCATAGACAAACACAGATCTTTGAACGCATTAAAAAGCTTGCCGTTACTCTGCCGAATTGAAAACAAAAACACATTGAAAGCTCTCAACCGAACGACATTATTTCCGTGGTTCATTTATTGAACACGAGGCATTATTGCTTAAGGAATCTTCTGAGATTCACCGTGTGACCTAGTGTGCACGAGGATTAAGTCCTTTGACTTAGTCTACTTTCTTGGTGTTCTTACTTTCTAAGTGAGAACACAACAACCTTCATTTCTGAGGAAAGAAGGTTATCACGGGCAACTGCCAACCAGCTTACGTTCTGGGAAGAACTGAACCATCCACCCACCAGAGAAGGAGAAGGAGAAGGGAGGTTTGTCCTCAATCCATTTCCGATGACTACCAGTTCTGAGAAGACTTCGAGGAGGTACCTGGCTTCGAGGAACTGAAGAAGGAGTGAAGAACAACAGCCTGGGCGAGTGATCCATTCTGCTGTGGACGGTGGTCTCTACAGTATTTGGCTATAGATCGTGAGGATTGTATCTTCATTACTTAGTGAATTACCGGATCAAGTTCCGAAGAGTGGACGTAGGACTTAAGGCTCCGAACCACTATAAATATCCTGTGTCATTTACAGTTTACTTACTTATGCACCTTACAGTTTACATTTGCTTTAAAACCTTCAACACTTGTCTGAAAAGTGTTGAAGTGTATAAGTGTTGATTAATCATAACTGTAAATTGATAATCTAATCTACTGGCTATTAAAACTGTCTTTCACAAAACTGTTACGTAAAAACTGTGTGAGTTAAAACTGTACTGCATGCAATTTACGAGTGCAAATAACTGTCTTATCACTTCCGCTGCACATCATACGCACTCTGATCTGGGACCAACACTCTGGTAAGCATACATCCTAGTTGCGGCTCTCCCTTTCGGCTCAAGGCGTCGGCTACGGAATTTGCTTTGCTGGGGTGATAGTTTATCGTCAAATCATAATCATTGACTAGCTCAAGCCGTCTCCTCAGCCTCATATTCAAATTCTTCTGCTCGAAGAAGTACTTCAAGCTCTTATGATCCGTGAATATAGCACACTTGACTCCATAGAGATGTTGTCTCCAAATCTTCAATGCATGGATTACGGCCGCTAACTCTAGATCATGAGTCGGGTAATTCACTTCATGCGGTCTCAACTGTCTCGATGCATAAGCTATCACCTTTCCATCTTGCATTAATACACAACCTAGTCCATTCTTGGATGCGTCTGTGTATACCTCGAAATTTTTATCTGTCTCTGGCACTGCCAATACTGGTGCGGTTGTCAAAAGTTACTTCAATCTTTGAAAGCTTTCTTCACATTCTTCCGTCCACTCGAACTTCGTCCCCTTCTAGAGCAATCGTGTAATTGGTTTTGCGATTGACGAGAAACCTTCGATGAACCTCCTGTAGTACACCGCTAATCCGAGAAAACTTCTGATCTCGTTTGGCGTAGTAGGTGACTTCCACTCTATCACTGTCTATATCTTCGCTGGGTCCACTTTAATACCATCTACTGACATGATGTGACCAAGGAACGTCACTTCCCTTAGCCAAAATTCACACTTGCTGAATTTGGCATAAAACTTCTCATCCCTGAGAGTTTGTAACACCGTCCTCAAATGTTGTTCGTGCTCCCCTTCCCTCTTCGAGTAAATAAGGATATCATCAATAAATACCAAAATAAAGTTATCGAGATATGGATGAAATACCCTGTTCATCAAGTCCATGAACACTGCCGGAGCATTCGTGAGTCCAAACGGCATCACTACAAACTCATAATAGCCATACCTCGTTCTAAAGGCCGTCTTCGGTATGTCCTCCTTCCGAATCTTCAATTGATGGTACCCTGATCGAAGATCGATCTTTGAAAATAGAATCGCTCCTTTGAGCTGATCAAACAAATCATCAATCCTCGGTAAAGGATAACGGTTCTTCAATGTTAACTTGTTCAGCTCCCGATAGTCGATGCACATCCTCATCGAACCATCCTTCTTCTTGAAAAATAAGACCGGTGCTCCCCAAGGTGAAACACTCGGTTGAATGAATCCCATGTCTAATAACTCTTGTAATTGCACCTTCAATTCTTGCAATTATTTTGGCGCCATGCGATATGGTCCCTTGGAAATCGGAGCTGCCCCCCGGTTCCAAGTCTATCGTGAATTCCACCTGCCTGTCTGGCGGGAAACCCGGTAATTCCTCTGGGAACACGTCTTCGAATTCTCTCACTATCGGTACGTCTTGGACTGTCAATTCAGGCTTCTCTTCTCCTTCCAAATACACCAAGAATGTCTGATTCTCGGCCTTGTGCATTAGCTTCGAAGCTTGTAGCGCTGAAATGACTGGCACTCGTTGCCTTCTTCTAAACTCATAGACAAACGATTCTTTGTTTCCCGACTGTGGAATAATAACCTTTCTTTCGTGACATAAGATCGTCGCCTTGCTTTCCTACAACCAATCCATTCCTAAAATCACGTCCACATCATACATGTTCATCACGTTCAACTCAGCCACTAGAATTTCAAGTTCATATAATCTGATTCTCAAATCACGGCATACTAAGGTAGTAGTAGTTGTTTCTCCTGAAGGCATTGCTACGTTCAGTTCCTGTCTACTTGTTTCTACCTTAAGCCCTAATATCTCAACACATGCAGATGATATGAATGTATGGGATGCTCCAGTGTCAAATAATACCATCACAGGTATATTATTGATAACTCCCATACCTGTGAGGTTACCTTCGTCTTTGTTCCCTTCCAGGGCATATGCTCTAGCCCTCCTCGGTGGCTGATTCCTTTCAGGCTGGTTCTCATTCTGACGCCTTGGTGGTGACTGACGATCCTACCTACCTCCTCCACGGTTCCCTACGTTGCCTCTCCAGGGTTGGAGATTGCCTCTGATCGCCTTAAGCTGTTGGTTGGCCGGCCTTTGAAAGTTTTGGCGGTTTCTTTCCTCGATTTGGGGTGAAGAACATTGCCTAGCAAAATGTCATGTACCCCCACAATTAAAACACTTGTTTACTCCCTTCAGGCATTCCCCCGTATGTTTTCCTCCGCATTTATTACAGTTCGGCAGGCTCATATTTCTTTGATCCCTTCTGGGTGCTGCCGGTGTATCATACCTCTGATATGATTGATTGTAATTGCACCTCTGGAAGTTCTGATAGTTTCCCTGGTCCGGGCGCTTCTGACTACCCTGACCTTGATAAAACTGCTTCAGATTTTCCTCCCACTTTATTTTCTATGCCAAGGCTGGGGTCTGGGGTTCCTGAGCACCCCATACAGGCATCTTTTTCTTGTTCTTCGAAGCTTCTATATCCAGTGCCTTCCTCAGGAGTTCCTGATAGGTCAATCACGTAATAGTAGACAACTGTGTGCGGATGTCCTCACGCAATCCTTCCCTGAATTTATCCGACATCTTCTCAGGTGTGTCCACATGATGCGGCGCAAGCTGCAGTAACTCACCAAATTTAGTATCATACTCTTCAACTGACATCTTGCCCTGCTCCAGCAAGAAAAATTCTATTTCTCTATCTCTTCGGTACTGCTTTGGGATGAACTTTTCGTACAGAGCCTCCTTGAAATTCTCCCAGTCCATTTGTTGTCGCTCAGCTGGTGCTAGAGACTTCACATACGTCTCCCACCAACGGTCTGCTTTTCCCTTGAGTTGATAGGTCATACAGTTAACCTTTTCTGATTCCGAGTACTGCATGTGCCGGAATATTTTCTCAAGTTCTCTTACCCAATCTTTAGCAGCGGCAGGTCCTCCTGTCCCGTCGAAAATGGGTGGTTGTTGCTTGCGGAATGTCTCCACAAGCTTTAAAGATGAAGTAGCAGGTGCCCTCTCGGGTGGGGGTTGGTGAGGCGCGCCCTGCACTGTTGCACTGTCTTCGTCAGACAGTATTTCATACTCTTCAAAGTCATGGAGGATAGGAACCTCCTCAAATATTGGGGCTTTGTAATCATTTTGCGGGTTTGCTCTCCCTCGTCCTCTGCCCCGGCCTCGACCTCTGTCTCTCTGCCACGGCCTCTTCCTCGTCCTCGACCATTGTTCTCCATAATTCCTGGTTTTCTGCAACGTCATAACCAATTATTAACGACATAAATATCATCGATTTCCTCAATCAACAAACTCAATGTTCATAGAACAGAGTAACAACTATCACGTCATAAAACATGCATACATATACTAAACGAGAGTTAAGGTACAACAATACATATTATCCATCCTTCCATCTAAACTCCACATCACATAAATACATCAAAAACAACATACAAATAGTGTTATAACGTCATCATTCTCCCAACATATACATAAACATGAACAACAACATAATAACAATATCACATATCAATAGGACCACTCGGAGGGATCCTCTTCCTCCTCTTTCTCTTCCTCCTTCTGCTTCCCTTTTTCTTTTTCCTGGGCGGTTACACGCTTACTCCCACCACTCTCCGAGTCACTCGGGATGCAGATTGGTGCATATATGGTCCCATATCCACCAAATGTATCCTCCCATCCACTCTCCGGTGCTGGCTTAGCCCGACTAGGCTCCCCGACATACTGTGGTGAGGGCTGAACTGGTGGTGCGGAAAAGTAAAAAAACCCTGGTGTCTCTAGAGGGTCCGGGTACGGATCATAAGCTCCCATCTGCTGAAACTCGGAAGGAGGTATTACCTGTGCCAAAGAGGGTGAGGGTGGTACTGATAGGGTCTTCTGCTGCGGTATATCACCCGTCGTAGATGACTGGGTACCTCTAGATGAAAAAGAAGGTGGGTCCTCATCACAGATAACGTTCTGGATTAGCTCTGCCATAAATGGTCGGAAACTCCTAGCAGTGCCCGAACGACTATCACAGTGCAAACTGACCAGATCCAAAACCCATGTAGTCCACCGGTCAGGCATTAACTGAAGGGTCCTCTCCATCGCTTCTGCATCAGTGACGCCGTGATATCTTACTCTCTCCCATAAGTCCTGATACTCTGTCAAGGTAGGTGCAAGATTCTCCTCTTGGAATCGAGGGTGGTCCTTGAACTGGCGCACTAATCTCTCCTTAGGGTCCATCTGTCACACCAAGCAAACTGTCAGTACCAAAATAGTCATCAAAATACAAAACCACAATGCATGCTCACACATCCATGACTCTGTGTCTCGGTGGCATCATTGTCCTCCGACACACCATGCCGAGGGTCCTTCGGATCCTCGTGCTGTCATACTGACTCATCATGAGTCTGACTACTTCTGCCAGGCTCGCCGTGTGCATTCTGCACACCTAGCTCTTTGACTTATAGTTTCCACAAGTCAACTCACTCTGACTATTGTTCTAAAAGAATTAGGAAATTTTCAACTTCCACACCAATCAAACTCAAGGTTCTAAAATTCAATCAACTACGGGTGCCATTTCACGTCACCCTCAACAACATTAATCCCAACCAACCCAACGTCGAATTAGTGCTTTTTCAAAGCCAACAGTTAGTCAGTCAGTCCTGATCCATCCTAATATAACCTCCAAGGTTAATTCAAAATTCCAATAATTTCTTAACAGCTCATCTCACAAATTAACACATCTTTAAGCCATAACACAAAAATTTACACTGCTTGCAACACATTTCGAAATCAATCATTTTGAAATCATAAAGTTGTAAGGCCACTTCACCGGTGCCAAAACCAAACAGTTTCTTCAAAAACTTTCATAATCAACCCAATTTCAAAACATGTGGCATCAACCAATTTCTTTCATGCAAAACTCATAGTGAAAGCTAGTACTTCCATACTAGACACGAAATCAACACATGTTTTTAGGAAAACATCTTCAAACCATTTTTCGAAATAATTCACAACCACAATCAATTGTGCTATCTTTTCAAAAATTTATTTCGACTCCAAAACATTTAAAGTGACCCAGTCACTAAACAACTTGCAAGCAGGTAAAAAAAATTTTCAAAACGTACCTCAGGTCGCGCAGGATGGAGTAGGGTGTAAAGTACGAGCAGTCACTTCAATTTGACTCCCAATTCAAAGGAAAGTTTTAAAACTCGAAGGTTTTAAAAAAGTTTCAAAACCTAAAGCTCTTATACCACTTCTGTAACGCCCCCAACTGACCTCCCCAACTTTGGGGCGCTCTACAGTCGTGGTCAACGATTTTCAAACATTTCCATAATTTAAAATCAGCGGAAGACTTGTGATAAATGAGAAGAGCATTTAAAAATAACATTCAAACTTGTTTCATAAACATTAAAAGATAACAGAGAAAGGGTGTTCAACATTTGTTTTCACAGAGTATTCAAAATAAGGGAAGGAAAAGGTTTCAGAGCGTGGAGCAGCAGTGTGTGCAGCGTAGTGGAGATATGCATATGAGGATGCATATCTCGGGATCTTTTCAAAAATCTGTACAAAATCCTGCTTCGCCCGTTTACACCCCGCTCTTCCATCCTCGCTGTTCAACCTGCGCATTTTAGAAATAATACGAGGGGCTGAGTACAAATGTACCCCATGGAAACATGCCCGAAAATACAGTTGAAATAAGAATGCTATGCAACTCACACGGATAAACACGGGATTTTGTTGAAAGAAACCGTGTTATCTAAATCATTTTATTTCGCAGGTACTATCTAACATGTTATCATATATGTTTACCGTTGTGTAACTGGAAGCAGACCCACTTCCAAGTTACGATGAATAGCTGGGAATGGACGAGCCACTCAACCCACTATCATCAGTTAGTGCACTAGTCTCAGTATAATACCTTGAGACCCGATCGATTTTGGAAACTATCTCTACCTTAAGGTATCAGCACGTCAGCTGAACTACCCATAATTGCACCGTCAAGCGCTAAATGATCAAGGCGTCCACCATTACAGTAAAATCCTGGTTTATTCATATTAAATAATCTCTCTGAAAGCGTCAACTGACAAAGGAACAAATATGATAGCATAAAATATTTTAGCATAGCAATCAGTTAAAACAAAGTATTTTCACACACATTTTGAAAGCGGAGCATGAAGCTCAAAAGCATTTACTTTTACTGAAAATAGTTCCCACCTGTGTTATGCTTACGGATATAAAAGATGGTCTTGTTATTCATACAGATTGAGCTGTATCCCCTTTAACTTTAAATCCCCTTCAAAAATAATCACAATATATGCAACTAATTAGGACCTAGGACCGATATCAGGACCTAGGACCGATATCTAACCGACAACTGTCAATCATTCACATGCTTCCACTTCACATGATCAACCTTCAACTTAATCAATTCACATTTGAATTTCAAATACCTAAACATGCCTCTTACCTTTACTTTAGTCGAATTAGTCAATTCCCGACATTTGATTTCATAAACTAACACTCATTCATACTCATAACATGCTTCTCAAAACATGTATTAAGCTTAAACATCGAAAACAACTCGAATTGGACCAAATCGAACCTCAGAAAACAATTTCTCACTCTCTGTGCAGCTGTGTCGACCGACATGGTGCATCTGTGTCGGTCGACACTGCCATGTCGATCAACACGGCTTACCGTCGATCGACATGCAGCTCAAGTTGACACACATCTTTAGCTCGACACGCAGCTTGGGTCGCCAGACTCGACGTCGATCGACATGGGTTCACGTCGACCGACACAAGCGTGTCAACCGACGGGGACTCCACGTCGGTTGATGCACATATGTTGATTAACACGGGCTATGTCGGTCGACATGAGTCGTCTTCTGCGACTCGCGCGATGCTGCAACCTGTAACTCCATTTTTTTCGCGATTTACACACAACCAAGCTCAAATAATTACTCTAGCATGCTCCTAGGTCAACATGGAACACGAATACATGCTTCTAACATCCGAAAACACGAGAAAACTGGACGAAAAAATAATAGGTCAAAGCTATTACAGGAATGAATAACGGCGGTGATTCAGGCATTTTTCGGCATCCAAAAGCTTGATACTCTGCACTAACGAACTCCCTACAACACGGTGAACACAAATATATAAGCCAAATCTGAATCCATCATCGTTTCAAACGATTTCCAACCCGATATCGAAAAATTATCGAAACCGACAGGGTTACATTTTCAGGCTTGTATCTCTCTTGACAGTCAATGATACGGCGTGTACTTGGACTCCTTAGACTCCCTAAACACCTCCTCAATAATAGAGCTTTGTCATCTGATGGCAAGTCCTTTTAAAACTTGTTTTTTGTTACACTAGAAGAAGTGCGTACTGCTTTCCATTTAACAATAATGTTTAACACGCAGAGGCTCAAAGGGTAGGGAAAGAATATAAGTAGCCGTGGGTAAGCAATATGTGAACAAACCACTAGTTCAGATTTGATAATGTGGCCCCCTTATGTTTTCAGCTTATTTGATCCTTACTGCAGGATTACTACTCGAATTATCCATTGGTACTCCCATTTCGAAGCCCATACTCGGGAGATCCAGGTATGAAAGTGTACAGTGTACCTGCTTATATGAACGAGACACTCCATTAAATCTTTATCATCCGGTTTGAAAATTTATGATTGTTGTTGTATATTAGTACTTGAATATCTCATCTATTTTGGTTCCATACTTGTAGCAATTCTTGATCAAGAGGAGTTCGGTGATGATCCAGTGAACTCAAAATATGTCAAAAATGATACCCCTGTAGCTGAAGAACTTGGTTTATTGGTCGGTATTGTTTTAAGATAAATCTGAAAAACAAATTGAAATTTGATTGAGATCTTAATGATGTATGTTGTTGGCAGGAGGAATGTTCAAGAGATAATATGTTCTTCCTCCAGCTACCACCATTGTTGCCTGCGACAACACAACCAGCTGATTCAGAAGTCGCTGAACTTGAAAACAAGCCGAATCCAAATAAGGCCCAGGCAAGAACTCTCCAAAGCTCGGTAATTTGGAATCACTACCAGCAGGAATGATGGGGAAAATGTTGGTGTACAAGAGTGGTGCGGTAAAGTTGAAGATTGGTGATGCACTATTCGACGTAAGTTCTGCAATTCAAAATCATGGTCCATCTGCATAAAGAACTTGTGTTCTTGTTCGATCTAGAATGTTATGTATCTGGAAGCTAATCTGATATTGGTATGTATGCAGGTATCTACAGGAGTGAAGTGTTCGTTTGCACGAGATGCAGTTGCCATCAATGTAGAAAAGAAACAGTGTTGCAACCTTGGAGAAATCAGCAAACAAGCAATCGTCATCCCCAACATGTATGGTGTCATAGAATGTATGTTTGAAGGTTTGTCTCAGATATGAATAATCTTCTCTTCATTTTCTGAGAAAATGTTTGCTTCTTAGAGCTTCTTCTAACTAAAATTCGAAGAACTCTTCTCAATAATCCGAAGAGCTTCTTCTAACTAAAATTTGAAGAACTCTTCTCAATAATTCGAAGAGCTTCTTCTAACTAAAATTCGAAGAACTCTTCTCAATAATCCGAAGAGCTTCTTCTAATTAAAATTGGAAGAACTCTTCTCAATAATCCGAAGAGCTTCTTCTAACTAAAATTCAAAGAACTCTTCTCAATAATCCGAAGAGCTTCTTCTAACTAAAATTTGAAGAACTCTTCTCACTAATTCGAAGAGCTCTATCAATACTTCGAAGAACCTCCAGGTCGAAGGACTTTCGAGCTCGAAGCACTTTATCACTAAAGGTAAAAATTTTACTCATAATACTCTTTCAAATCAATATCTTGTGTATATTGCTTACCATGACAGGGGGCTTCTACGTAAAGCACTAAAGATGTTGCTCAAAGCAACCATGTCGAAAAAAATGAAAATTCGAACAAGTCATTATTTTGTTCGAACTAAAAAAAACCTAGGCAGTGATTCTCGTTGGCCGGGTCAGCCAATATTTGCCGAAGAACTTAGGATACCGAAGTCGAGAGAACTTCTATCCGCACAGTTCTTCGATGACTGTGAAACCGAAATAAATAACCCAGTAAACAACCAAGGTGTATTTCGGCGCAGTGTGCCCATGGGCTCGGGGTCGCTCCCCGTCTGACTTGTAAGAAATTACATGTCACACTTCAAAATCCTGCAAGAGCATTTTTTGTAGACGAATGGGACTTAGTCAGTCACGGATTCGAGGATAATCATAAGACTAACCTCGTAGAGTATCCCATGAATTTTCCTAACATCGGAAAAGGGTGATTCGTGAGACGAACCTCGCGGATGAATCCTAAATTTAAAATATTCTCAAAGAATTCGTAGAGCTATGGCTCATTATATGAAAAAAATCTTACTTGATTCTTTCTGAAGAACTATGTTAGTTCGAGGAGCTATCCGTTCTAAGAACTATGTTAGGTCGAAGAGCTATCAATTCGAGGAGCTATGCCAGTTCGAGGCACTGCTTTGGACGAGCCAATCTCTCCATCTTGACCGAACGACCCCAGTTCGAAGAGGTGTCTCAGTTCAAGGGATGCAACTTTTCGAAGAAGCCATTCACCAATGAATATCTCTCTTCATGAAGGGCTACTAGTCTTTTTCATTTATTATAAATAAACTCTCTCATTAAAGAGGGAGGGGATGATTTTGAACACATTCAATATCAATCATATTGTATTAAAGAATCTCTTTTAATGCAATAAAACACACCCCGTGTATTCCGTCTATGATTTTCCTTTAGGCATTATTTGAATTATTTTTCAGCATTTATTTTATATTTTTGTGCTTCTTCTTTGATGGACTCCAAAATGGGTTTGCTCATTTTTTGGTCATAACACCAATAAAACACATTTTCAGACAAATAGAAATATGTTAAATTCAAATCTAAAATTAAAAAATGAATATTATTGAGAAAAAAAAAACCATTAATAAGGAAGTGGGATGATAAGTAATTGAAGATTCGATTTGGATTTGATGAAATCACGTTTCCATAAAATTATTGAATTCCACAAACAATTTTCGTAATTCATTGTTTAAATGACCATTCAACCCTTTTAATGAAATACAACACTATGCAATCAAAACCAAAAAATATTTGTGGATTAAATTAATATAAAAATAATTTATATTAATATATGATAAATGAGAAAAATTAAATGTATTTTTAAAAAATTTAAGCGAATATCAAGTTTGGAAAAAATTAAGGAACAAATAAACTCTTCTTGGTTCCCCAACTGCCGCCAATTTTTGCAAATTCATCGCTCCCGCTCTCCGTCGCCGTCCTCCACGTGGACGGTGGCTTCTGTCTTTCGTCATCTTCTAATCCAGGTATATTCTTATCTCGGTCGCCTGTGGTTTTACTGTTTTCATATATACTTCGCTACATTATTGGTTCCGATTGACATGGGGTTGCAAAGAAAGAACTTTTCACGTCGGGATTTTGAATCCTCGGCTACCTTGTTAGTAACCGTGGATTGTTTTTAACTAGTTGTTTCGAGTTGTAGTTGAAAAACAGTTTTATAGTATGATTCTCTACTTGATTTTCATTGAAGCTGTGAGTGCACTCGGAAGTTAATTGATATTGTTTTTAGATTTAATTGTGATCGTACTATAATGATAAGCGATTGGATTTGCAAACCGTTATTTGAATGCCGAGTCTTTTGATTTTGTACAATTTAATACTCCCTCCGTCCCGTCATATTAGGCACGGAAGGAGTTGGCACAATAACCAATAAAAGGAAGTTTGTTAATGTATTAGTGCATAAATTATTGTTAAAATATACATTAATTAACAATTAAAAAAGTCAAACTGAAGGGATGAGCGGTAGAACAACATGGAGAAGAAAAGTGGTGGAGAAGAACGGATGTTGTGGATCAACATGGGTGGCAGATCAATATGAAGAAGAATATGCAAGAATTAAAGAGAAGGGATTAATTCTACAACCAAAATGCATAATTCTTCTCTCTCTCTCTTTCTCTCTCTAGCAGTAGCAGAACCAGAAACAGAAGAAATAAAAAATCAGACATTGAGCTTCTCCATCTCCTTCCTCAGCGCATTAGCCCTCACCAAACTCCCAATGGTGTTGACGGCCAGCTTCAAATCGTCTAGCGGGTTGCTGGGCACCACCCATTTGTAGAGGTAGCTGTCGAACATCATCTTCTACACATACTCGTCGGCGCACATCTCCATGAACGCCTCCCTCGCCGGATTCCACGAACGCCTCCCTCGCTCTCGTCCACCATCATCTTCCCGTTCTCCGATCCCTCCACCATCGCCTCCGCGCACATCCGCCCGCTCGTCGTGTAGAGAGAGGAAGCAGCAAAGTCGTGCGGCGCACAAACAAGAAATGAGAGAGATGAAAATTTGGGGGTGGGGATTTAGGGTTTCAGAGGGGTAGGGTATGAATTTTAAGAATAAGTGGGGGTAGGATAGTAATTTCTAGTGTAGTTAATTGTGATTAAGATTTGTTAATTTTTTACCAATTTTGGAAATGTGCCTAATAAATGGGACGGACCGAAAAGGAAAATGTGCCTAATATGACGGGACGGAGGGAGTAGTGAAATAGCTATTTGTTGGTTTACTTTATAGTGTGTGAGCACAAAGTATTTTATAAATTGAGATATGAAGTTTTAGGTTTGATAAAGCTTCTTGGCAAGGGAGAATTGGGATTTCTTATCTCACTGAACCTTGAAATTCGAAGAACTCTTCTCAATAATTCGAAGAGCTTCTTCTAACTAAAATTCGAAGAACTCTTCTCAATAATCTGAAGAGCTTCTTCTAACTAAAATTGGAAGAACTCTTCTCAATAATCCGAAGAGCTTCTTCTAACTAAAATTGAAAGAACTCTTCTCAATAATTCTCAATAATTCGATGAGCTTCTTCTAACTAAAATTGGAAGAACTCTTCTCAATAATCCGAAGAGCTTCTTCTAACTAAAACTCGAAGAACTCTTCTCAATAATCCGAAGAGCTTCTTCTAACTAAGATTTAGCCAATATCAACTAACATCCCCCATAGAGCTTTTTCTTGTTAGTTTTATGTATGAATCATACCAACTCCTCCTTGTCGCTTTTCTTTTCATAACTTATTCTCTCCCCCTCTCCCTCTCTCACTTACTTTGGTAATAGGGACTTTAGTCCTATGGTATCTTCATGAACATCCATATGCATATCTCATTGATGTTTTATTCATCATACATTTTCTCGATGGCTTGTGTTAAAAAACCCATGATTTTGTTGCTTTGATTTGTGCATATTTATATTATGCAATGAGACATGCATGCAAACAAACAGTCGAGTTGTGTTTCAAATTACTTATTTTCATCACATGCAGATTTGTTAACTGTTAACTGTATTTACAGAGCCACATTTCTTTCTAACTTATCCATTTTGTCCAGTAAGAACTACGAGGTTTCCGAGCTTGACCATGGAGGCGACGAAGTCTTTCGAAAAGAGGAAGGGATCAACACTGACCATGGCTGCCGTAGTGGGGTCCGTGAGGAGAGCTTGATCCGACTGGAGCAGGCCTGTGTTGTTGACGATGTTTTTGTAGTAGAGCTTGTCGAATCTGGTTAGGGTTTGAGCGTCGAGAGGGACAAGCTTGGCATTCAACTTGTTGGAATTCGGATAGGCCGCCCGTAAGCTCGACAGCACTGGCGAATCGAGAGAACAACCTGTTCTTGAACGTCACACACTGAGCAAATCCAATGGTGTGAGCACTTGAAAAATTAGCCCCACCAATTATATATATATATACTTTATTTTTAGCACCGAATCTCTGTTGTACAATACCGGAGAGGACAACGAGGTCCTTGACATCGAGGCCCTTAGCTAGGAACTTGGCAGTGATGTTTTGGAGAGGCTCAAATGGCGATGGCAGCTGCTCATTTGCTGATTTTTGATTGGCTGTTAAACCATCCAGCCTCCCTAATGCAATAGGCCAAAAGGGGCCTCCCGACTGCGAAATAATTCGTATGCATTCATCGAAATAATTTAGCCTCTTATTTTTACGAGCGAAATGAAATACGAGATTGAAATAGGCTTACGAGAAGCACAGCTTCTCTCGCCGCGAGAGTCAGTATGTCGACACAGGAGACAACGGAAGGGCAATATCGCTCGATATCAGTCTTGATTGCGTCGATCAACTCGAAACCTAGCACCGACTTGTGGTTTCGAAATTGCATCGATCAACTCGAAACCTAGCACCGACTTGTGGTTTCGAAACGTATACTTCTCCCCCTTTAACTCTTCTGTGTCATCCAGCAGCACTGACCCTTCACATCCTTGCATACATATACCTATACATGTACGTATACGTATAAAGATAAATCAGCAGTACGTCGACAAAACAGTCGTGGAAGTGGAGCCGGATGAGAGAAGCAACAATTCTGGAGTCCCCAAACTCCCCATCTCACCAGCATGCCCAGATTTGGACAAGATTTGTCTTAGAAACTCAAACTAAGACCCTCTTTCGGCATATCATAACCGGAACCAGAACCAGAACCGAAGCCCGGTTGACCATTGATGAAATAAGACAAAGAGATCAAGGTTATGATGATGAAGAAACTACGATCCATTGTTAGTGGTGATTATAAGAGGATGAGTTGGTTAGATTTATAGCAAAAGAAACAACGGCTCACTATAAAGTCTTCAACCTCGAAATGCAGTGTTTAATTGCATTATTTATGATTAATCAAAGGGAGCTGACCTAATGGCAGCTGTAAAAAATGTGTTGATATTTCCTTTTCTGTAAACATAAATGTATCATCCACTAAATGTTGTTTGTTTCTTGGAGTCCTTGCACTTTTCCATAATCAGATATTGATTTGTTGTATTAAATATACAAAAAAGAAATCAAAAAATTTGATGGATTTGAGCATGCATGAGCATTAATCTAATTATATTTGTAATATCAACACTAAGTCAAGTGGGAATTTTTAAACTCTATCATGTGTTTAAAGAGAGTGGAAATTGAAGAAGAAGATGAATTTCATAGAAAATAAGCTAAGAACAAAAGGGATTTTTGGGAACTTTTCTGATTATCTTATTTTCTGCAATACACAACCAGGAGCTATATACAGAGAGAAACCTATAAACAATAAAAAATGAGTTCCAAGCTATAGCCAACTAAGAAACAACTGTAACCAACCAAAACTATTAAATTGGAATAAGAAATGAGCCCAGCAAGAAAAAACATTAACAATGGAATGGAAACAGGCCCAAGTAATTCTTCAAAAAGGAATTGCACCAAAGCCCAGGTAAAGTCTTCTTCTACGTGACATCCTCAGTCACAGCAATCATCTTCTTCATACTTTCTTTTGTCCCATGCGATCTACAGAATCTCAACACTCCCCCCTCAAGCTGAACTTCCCAAAGGTTTAGCTTGAAGAGAAGATTAACAAAAGAAGAAGGAGCCAAAGGTTTGGTGAATATATCTGCTGCTTGAATCTTCGTACCCACATGCTCGGGTGATATAAGACCATTTTTGTATGCTTCTCTAACAACATGACAGTCAATTTCAATATGCTTTGTCCTCTCATGAATAACCGGATTCATCGTGATGTGTAAAGCTGCCATGTTATCACAATAGAGAGGCACATGGAGCAAAATCTTGCAACCGAATTCACGCAGCATATATGAAAGCCATTGCACTTCATGTACCGTGGCAGCCATGGCCCGATACTCTGCTTCAGCGGAAGAGCTAGATATGGTAACTTGCTTCTTGGTTTTCCATGAAATGAGACTCTCAACAAGAAAAATACAATATCCTATAACGGACTTTCTAGTGACGCGACACGATCCCCAATCGGAGTCGCTATATGCTCGCAATTGTAGATCACAAGTAGCTGGATAAAACAAACCACGGGTAGAGCAATGAGATAGATACCTAAGAACGTGTTGCGCTGCTTGCCAATGAAAGATACGTGGTGCCTGAACAAACTGGCTCAACTGTTGAACAGCATGAGTCACATCGGGTCTGGTGTAGCTCAAGTATAGCAAACGACCCACCAACCTGCGGTATTGTTCCGGACATTCCAGCAGTGGTGATGGTTCCTGATCAAGAGATAGAAATTTGATACCAACTGGCAATGGTGTAGAGGCTGGTGCACAATCCAACATTCCGGTATCTTGTAGAATGTCTCTAACATATTTAGTTTGACTCAAGAACATACCCTCACTAGATCGTGAGAGCTCCATCCCAAGAAAGTATTTTGCTTCTCCCAAATCTTTAATGGTGAATGCATCATCTAAGAAAACCTTAACCTGATTCATAGCTTCAACATCTGAACCAGTTAGGAACACATCATCAACATAAACAAGAAGGAATATTGAGTGACCTCCTGTGGTAAAACAAAAAAGGCAGTGATCATGTGCACATTGAATAAAACCATAGTCAAGCAACTTCTGAGTTAATTCAACATTCCACTGTCTAGATGCTTGTTTTAAACCATATAGAGACTTTTTGAGCCTGCAAACTTCTCCCCTTTTTGCCTTATCATATCCCGGAGGAGGAAGCATATAGATTTCATCATCAAGGCGTCCATGTAAAAAGGCGTTGTTTACATCAATTTGATGTAAACTCCAATTATGAGCTGCAGCTATAGCAATCATCAATCTCACACTCACTATTTTTGCAACCGGGGAGAATATCTCAGTGTAATCCTCAACTTCAACTTGAGTGTAGCCCTTGGCAACAAGCCTTGCCTTATACCTATCAATGCTTCCATCTGCATTGTATTTAATTCAGTAAACCCACTTACAACCAACTGCTTGCTTATCAGTTGGCAAGTCAGTTATCTCCCATGTTGTCATTGTTTTCAAGGGCCTCTAGCTCATTCTTCATAGCTTCTTGCCATTTAGGATTGGTTCGTGCTTCATTGTAAGTAGTAGGCTCTTTCGTAATAGATATGAGTGCAACAAGATCGGAGTGAGCAGCAGGGATGGTGATGGGATCATCAGTGGAACTAGTTAGGGAAGTGGTATAATCTGCAAGCCAGCTAGGAGGTTTTCTTATCCTAGTTCCTTTTCTGTGATCAAGCTGAGGGTGATCAGATGAAGGAGGAAGATCAGGGTTGGATGTAGAAGTGTCAGAGTTGGAATCACCAAGAACACTAGGAGAGGAAATAGACACTTCAGAGAGTGGAATGGATGTGGGCAATTTGGTGGGAGAGGAAGCATCAATAGTGCTATCAGATTCAGGTGAAATAAGAGGTGAACATGATGGAAGAACAGGATCAAGCCAGGTTTGAGGCAAAGATGGAAAGACGGACTCTTTGAAAATGACATCTCTGGAGATTATGACCTTTTTAAGAGAAGGGACATACACTTTGTAGCCCTTTTGAGCTGCTGGATAACCAACAAAAATTCCAGACCAAGACTTGCTATCAAGTTTATCACGATGTGCTGTTTTGTTAAGAACAAAAGCCAAACAACCAAAAGTTCTGAGCAGAGAATAATCTGGGAGTTTATTGTGAAGAATGTAGTAAGGTATTTTCCAAGCTAGAACAAAAGAAGGAATGCTATTCATTAAATAAGTGGCTGCGAGAACAGATTCTCCCCAAAAGGTTTTGGGAAGATTGGAATGTTTCAGAAGGGCCCTAGATACTTGAATCAAGTGTTGATGCTTTCTCTCAACAACTCCATTCTGTTGTGGAGTATAAGGACAAGTTTTTTGATGAACAATTCCATGATTATGAAACAAAGCTTGACAGCTATGATTAACAAATTCACTTCCGTTGTCTGTCCTAATGACCTTGACTGACTTTCCAAATTGTGTGTGAGCATAATTAATGAAGGCTTCTATTATTGAAGACACTTGAGATTTGAACTAGAGCAAGAAAGTCCAAGTGCATCTACTGAAATCATCAACAATACAAAGGAAGAATCTGCAGCCATCAATAGATTCAAACTTATATGGCCCCCAAAGTTCCATATGTAAGAGTTGAAAGCATTCAAGAGTAGATATATTACTGGAGTTATAAACAAGTTGATGTTGCTTAGATACAATGTAGACGTCACATGAGTGGTTCAAACAAGAACTAGCAAAAGAAATACAGGACTTCAACCGGTCTAAGACTTTGTTAGAAGGATGCCCAAGTCTGGCATGCCACAAACTAACAGAGAGAGCTAGATTGGACTTATTCAGGACATGACTTCCTTCAGACAGACAATGAGAAGCAAAAAGGTCTTGAGATTGTTGAATGGCCTGAGAAGTAAAAGAGCTTTTATCCAGGATATATAAGCTTTTAATCACCCTCCCTGCAGCTATGATATTGTGAGACCTAAGGTCCTGTAACAGACAAAATGAACCATAAAATTTGAAGTAGATGTGGGAGTCAGTAGTAGCTTTACAGACTGAGAGAAGATTGTACTTGAATGTAGGCAAAACAAGTACACAACTAAGAGTGAGGGAAGGAGACAACATCACAGAACCTATGTGAGTAACTCTGTTGATAGTTCCATCAGGAAGACAGACAGGAATGGGCTTGGAGACAGGTTTAGGATCATGCAAAAAATGAATGTTTGTGCTCATGTGACTAGTTGCACCCGTATCTATCACCCAAGAACCACAACAAACACTATCAAGGCTTAAAGAACTAGAAGAGTGGGATGTGGAGCTACCTGCAAACTCTCCAAAATGAGCCATATGAACCATATCCAAACTCCTCTCCTCAGCCATGCCTTTTTGTTTCATCAACTTTTGCAGCTCTTGCATAGTAGCATTTAGATTGTCATTCCAATCAACAGGTGTATCAGACACCTGCACTGTCTTGGCTGCTCCCTTCTTCTTAGGATTATCCCACCAGTCAGGATATCCCTTCAATTTGAAGCAATTCTCAGCTAAATGTCCTGCCTTCTTGCAGTAGGTGCAAGTTAAGTTATTCCTGTCTTTCCTGAATGGAGCCTTTCCTCTCCCAGCCTCCTTTTGCCATTGTTGCATTCCCTTAGCACTCATGGCAACATTATCAGATCCAAGATGATCCACGATGTGTTTGTTCTGCTCAGCTTTCAACATAGTTGAGTAAATCCTATTGACTATTGGCAATGGCTCAACCAGCAGCACCTGATTTCTTTCAATATTGAGGTTATCATTCAATCCTAGCAAAAATTCTAAAGACCTATCCTCCATGGCTCTTCCCTCATACAATTTTCCCATGATACTTACAGCAGATTCAACACCCTTAGTGAATTCATCTGAGGGATCCTTTTTCAAGTGTTTGACAACATCTTCTAAACCAAATTCAGGCCTTAAATCCTTTAGTTGATCTGTTAAATCTTTAAGTTGTCCATAATATTCAGTGATTCCCAAATGCTCTTGTTTCATATTAGCAATTTCTCTCTTGATTTGGAACAACATAGCTATATTAGACATGCCATACCTTTCTTCGATTTCTTGCCATAAATTTGCAGCTGAGTTAATGTAAGCGAACTGCCGCACAAGATCCTTCGAAATGGCTGTCTTGATCCAAGATACTACCATGCTGTCCACTTTCTTCCACCTACGGTAGAATTTTGATTCAGCATTTGGCAAGAAACAGGTACCATCTACCAAACCCAGCTTGTCTTTGGATACAAGAGTTGTGGTCATGACATTTCTCCACATCCGGTAGTTATAGTCCGTTAGAGGAACGGTTACCAGCTGCATACCAGGGTGGTCCGATCCATGCAGTTGTAGTTGTTCCTCGTAATAGGCTTCAAGTTTCTCACTGTCTGACTTCCCGGCCGCCATAGATTGAAGAGATTCAAACCTATGCTCTAGATACCATGAAGAAGAAGATGAATTTCATAGAAAATAAGCTAAGAACAAAAGGGATTTTTGGGAACTTTTCTGATTATCTTATTTGCTGCAATACACAACCAGGAGCTATATACCGAGAGAAACCTATAAACAATAAAAAATGAGTTCCAAGCTATAGCCAACTAAGAAACAACTGTAACCAACCAAAACTATTAAATTGGAATAAGAAATGAGCCCAGCAAGAAAAAACATTAACAATGGAATGGAAACAGGCCCAAGTAATTCTTCAAAAAGGAATTGCACCAAAGCCCAGGTAAAGTCTTCTTCTACGTGACATCCTCAGTCACAGCAATCATCTTCTTCATACTTTCTTTTGTCCCATGCGATCTACAGAATCTCAACAGAAATCAGGTGTCAAAATGAGATTCAGTGTAAATTTTAATTCTAGGAAATTATGGTATGTGACGATGCATAAGAGCATCCACAATGGTGGGTTGCTTAAATTTTTTTATCTACCCCCACCTGTGCGCCACGTCAGCATCTACCTCAATTTATATCTACCTCACTTTTTTATCTACCTTACTTTTAACTATTCATGAGTCCCATCTGTCATAACCACTACTCAATATTATATATATATATATACTACACATATTCTTCTTTATTTTTATGTTATATTAAATAAAAAATTTATTTAATTAATAAATACTTTTATTTAATTAATTCTATATATTAGTTAAATAATTATTATTTAGTTTAATTAAAATAGTTATATTAAAAAATTTAAATATAAAATAACTTAATTATATTATTTAAATAAATAACTTAATTATATTATTTAAATAAATCATTGAGACAAGATGCAAGTAAAATTCATAAATAAAAATACTTCATTAAATTCTAATATAATATCATCATTCATGAAATTGGTAGTTGAAGTATTTGTTAGTTGAAGAAAATAAGAGTAGTTGAAATTGGTGTGGTGGTAAAATAATTATGATAAAAATGAATTAAAACTCCACATATATATATAATATATAAATCATATTCATTTTTTTTTAAAAAAAAATATTACTAAAAGTAATAAATATAAAGAATTTTAAAAAATTATGTGAATGAAAAAAAACCAAGCAAAAAAACGTTCAAAAAAAAAGACAAAAACGTAAAGAAACAAAAACGTCAAAAGAAAAAGGAATAAACAAAAAAAAAATGGAAAATAAAAATTAAAAAAAAAGGAAAAAAAAAAGACATTTCCACCGCCAGTCTCACACTGCACGTCTGTGAACTGGGTGTGTCTGACGCGCGAGTGTGTTAAATGAGCATGGGGCCCGCTTGAAGTTTAAGAACTGGGTAGATATATATCTACCTCTGCTTCTCCAAAATCGTTCCTCTCTTTTCCATATAGGCAATATATCCTAGGTGGCGGGTTGCTATAAAATTTTAGCACCCCCACTGTGGATGCCCTAATACTGACAAATTAGGCACTCATATCATATCATATGCACCTCTAATGTTTTATTAGCATGCCATCATACGTGGTAAATTTTGTATCTGTATAAATCTAACTACAAATAAACCAAAATGAATAATTTTATTTGATGGTAACTAGTTATTTCTATGTGATGATAGAATGAATAAATTTAATACATGAGATCGATTTATACAAAAAAAAAAAAAAAATGAAGATATCAAAATTCTAAAAAGAATAGAAATTATT
The DNA here is from genome assembly GCA_026898455.1 of Plectranthus barbatus. Lineage (NCBI taxonomy): Eukaryota > Viridiplantae > Streptophyta > Magnoliopsida > Lamiales > Lamiaceae > Plectranthus > Plectranthus barbatus. The sequence goes on from JAPKLW010002116.1 coordinate 26,474, forward strand.
GCTGAAAATTACAAAGTATCTAAAGACTAAATACATCATTTAGTCAAGAAGTAAATCATTTTATTATTCCATATACAATTGAAAGCATGTATTTACTTAAAAAAAAAACTAAATATTTTATTTAGATTCATTAAATAAATCCAGTAAAAATATTGCATTCGTCTACAAAAAAGCCATGAGTCCATCTCCTTCAAATCTTTATGGCTGGACCAAAATCTAGCTAGTATTATATTAAATATTTAATGTCTCATTTAATAAGTATAACTATAGTAATTGATATACTCTGTTAAGTCATAATACAATCATTTGTAATGCTATAAACTAATACATAATAATTAAGAATGCAAATGCAAAAATGTTTATTTCCTACATTACAAAACCAAGATACACACTATTTATTCAAAACCAAAAATTATCGGCCATAACCCCAACTACCATAATTAATAAAACAGAAAATATATTTTAAATGAAGAATAAAATAATTTAAAACTAATTAAATGAATAAATACAATAAATCAAAATAAAAAATAAGTACCGGTTTATTATAATTTTGATGAATCAAAACATTTAAGTTAATGAAACCAATAAAAAACATTTTCAGACAAATAAAAATATGTTAAAATTCAGTTCTAAAATTTAAAAATGAATATTATTGAGAAAAAAACCATTAATAAGAAAGTGGGATGATAAATAATTGAAGATTCGATTTGGATTTGATGAAATCGCGTTATCAGCAAATTCCACACAGTTTTCGTAATTCATTGTTTAAATGACCATACAACCCTTTTAATGAAATACACTACACTATGTAATCAAACCCAAAAAATATTTTTAGATTAAATTAATATAAAAAATAATTTATATAATTATATTAATATATATCTTAAATGGATTTTTAAAAATTAAAGAGAATATAAAGTCTGGAAAGAAATATAAAAGAACAAATAAGAGTTAAACTTAAAACCTTAAATGACCTATTTCACTATATTAAAACCTCAAATAGTCACATTTATGATTTATATATACATTTAAAGAATAGCCAATTTCCAAAAATGCCCTCATATTTTCAAATATAATGAGATATTTTAAAATTTGAATTTCCACATGTAACAATACGTCAAAGTAAAACTATCTACAAAAAATCTGTCTGTTGGCATTCTTGTTTTTTTATCAATTTGAAATAACACGAGCTTTCATCAAAAAATACAAAAAATTTTTAAAAAAAATTATAATGGTATTAATTGAATTTTAAATATTTCATTATTATGTTTAAGATTACAAAAATACCTAAAAAAATTCAAATCGCAAATGTTTCTGACCAAATCGCAAATATATATATTTTATCAAATTTAAAATTATTAATTAAAAATAAATAATATCTAAAAAACTTAAATCGCAAACATGATCGCAAATGAGTAGTCCAAATCACAAACATAAATTTGAATCTAATAAAATGTTGATCTCAAACGAGATCACAAATAAAATAATTTGTGATAGCTATACATCAATTTGACATTAGAATATTCTCAATTTTTTTCAGTAGACGTGGAGAAAACAGTAGTGATTCATTTCAATATATGTCAACTTTCTCTCTATCTCTCCATAGAAATAACTATTAATACAGTTGTTACAAGCATTAAAAAAGCCTGAGAAAGAAGGGTTTGTTTTGAATAGTGATGGTTGAAGATTGAAATAGGTGAGTGGTATAGGCAGACGATACAAGCTCAATATTAATGTGGATTAATTGAGATTTTATATAATTGGATGCGTAGGCTAATGTTGTGAAATTGAGATTTTAGATTTGAATTTTGAATATTTATATTAAGAAAATAATGGAGTAAGAATTTGTAAAATATTAAAGTTGTTTATTAATCTAAGATATAATTTTAGCTTTTTCTAATAATATCTGAAGATTCTCTGAGAGAGTGGTGGCAGTGGGAATAGAGAATCTCGAAGCATCCTTGGAATCTCTTTCTGCTCTTTCAACATGTGGGAACTCATTTGTTTTGGAATCTTTGTTTCATAATTTTCTTTCTAAATTATATAATTAATATTTTTTATTGGTAAAAGAAAATATAAGTGTTGTGTTATATATTGTAATTACGAGTGAATGCAGAGTTTAAAAGTCGTGGAGTCTAAAAAACAGAGCAACGTGAATGACTATATTGAAATTACCTTTTTTTTTGGTTATTTTATGGTGTTAAATTTCTTCATTACAAATTTAAATGTGCAAATATATAAAAAATTATAGTGATTTTTTAAATATATTATATACATTCTTAAATAATTGTTTAAACTATTTACTTTATTTGAAATTGTATTCAGAAAGCAAAAGTTGATGTTTCGGCACAAATTCTTAATGAAAAGACTATTTCGAATATTCATGTGACTTTTTATAAAACTGGCATAAACATTATCTTTCAGTCATCGAGTTTTGCTCCCATTGTGAATTTAAAATAAAATTGACAATCCAAATATTCATTTAGTAATGTACATAATTTGCAATATATTTTTAAAAATTGTAATATTTTATCGTATAGAATTTGTCTTTTTTCATAAGAGAATGTTTATTTGGATTTTGAGAATGACAATTTTGTGATTTGTAGAGCCATAGGATAACAATCTACTTTTTGTATATAAATACAAATTTAATTTCAAATATAAAAAATGAGTAATAAATTTTGAGTGGTGAAAGAGAAGAGATTGATGGTTATTTATGAGTTTGGCATGTGTTTAAAATATTGGAAATAATGAGATTCCCCAATGAATGAAACACGCCTTGAGATATAGTGATATACATTAGATATACTAATATCTTGTATTCATGAGAAGGTCTCAGGTTAGGTACGCCTAAACGATTTAGGCGGGTTTTATTCATTAACATAAGTCAAACCCATATAATATACCCTAATTGGGATTAATAAACCCTATTTGAGATGGGTGAACCCATTTGGGTATGGATAAAACCCGCCTAAACCGTTTAGGCGTGCCTAACGCAAGTTTTTTCTTGTATTCATATATTTCCATATCTCCTAGATTAGATTTGTAGATTTGTTTTTCCATTATATAAACTACTTTGTACATTTAATTATTTGAGTGAAATACAAGATATTATTTCCCTACATGGTATCAACCAAACCTTGGCGTAAACCCTAATTTCCTCCATCGACGATTTTTTTCTATCGGCTCTACCATGGCCGCTCACGTCGACACCACGGATCTGCCCACCCTACCGCTATCCACCATCATTCACATGGTGAATATAAAGCTTACCTCGGCCAACTCTCTTTTGGCATGCCCAGATAGAATCGTTGTTCATCACGCAGAACTTCCTGCCCTACATCGACGGATCTATCTCGGCTCCTCGCACGGTTACAACTTCCGCCGGCCGTACGACTGTCAACCCCGACTTCTCTAAATGGTATTCTCACGATCAACTTATTAAGTTGTTCCTCGTATCTACGCTGACGGAGGAGTCCATGGCCGTTATCATTGGGTGCAACACCTCTTGCGATGTTTGGACTGAGCTGTCTCGTTCCTACAGTCATTGTTCTAAAGCTCGGGAACTCAGTCTCAAAGATGATCTTCTTTCCATGAAGCAAGAAGGTCTGTGCGATCAATTATCGTCCATTGGTCGCTCGATTGATGCATCGGACAAATCCCACTGGTTCATTCGGGGATTAGGTCCATCGTTTTCCACCTTTACCGCTGCACAAATGGCTCAAGAACCCCTGCCGGAGTTCAATATTCTCCTCGCACGGGCTATCAGTCATGAACTCTTTATTAAAGCTTCTGACTCCTCGCCCAGCCCCCAGACCGTCGCCTTTCATGCTGCATCAAAACCCTGTGACTCCAGCAGCAAGAACGGCTACTCTCGTGGTCGAGGAAGCTTGCAGAATGGCAACAAGAAGAAACGTCAACCGTGGTGCTATTTTGTCGACAGAATGATCATGATGCCTTCGATTGTCCAAAGCATTTTGATCGTTCCTTTGTTCGCTCCTCGCGACCTCCTCCTACGGCGCAGTTAGCTGAGGCTTTTTCCGCACAATGTTCTATTTCTTCGCCCTCGGTCTCAGATTGGTATTTAGACACGGGTGCATCGGCTCATATATCGGTAGATTCTTCCAATCTCGACCACATGACCAACTATTCTGGTTTGGATCACGTCGCAGTTGGTAATGGTGATTGTCTTCAAATCACCCACACGGGTTCTTTACCTCTTTCGGATTCACTATCTTTAAATAATGTTCTTGTTGTTCCTGCTATCACAAAGAATTTATTGTCCGTTAGTAAACTTACTCATGACTATCCAGTTGATGTTTTGTTTACTGATACGCAGTTTTGCATTCAGACTCGGAACACCGGACAGACACTCGCTACCGGCGTGCGTAGGCATGAGTTGTACGTCTTCAACCATCCCGTCCTGGCCCTCACGTCAATTGCTCACACCCGTCTTCCTAGTGCTTCCTTCGAGACGTGGCATAATCGTCTTGGTCATTCATCGTCTAAAGTTCTCAACTCACTCCGCAGGCTTAGTTTACTTTCCTTTTCTTCCTTAGTTTCGCATGATAAATTATGCAATTCTTGTCAGTTAGCAAAAAATTTGCATTTGTCATTCTCTGTTTCTGAAAATCGAGCCTCTCATATACTTGAACTTGTACACTGTCTGTGATCTCTGGGTCCTTCCCCATTGACATCTAACACTAGTTTTCGCTATTATGCCGTTTTTATTGATGATTTTTCCCGCTTTACCTATTCTATCCCTTGCGTGAAAAATCAGATTTCTATGATGTATTTCTTAATTTTCATGTGTTTGCTGAAAATCAATTCTCATGTAAACTTAAGAAATTTCAAAGTGACGGAGGAACTGAATTCACAAATCTTAGATTAAAATCACATTTAGCGAAATTTGTTATACATCACCTCTTGTTTTGTCCTTATATACTTTCTCAAAATGGTCGAGCTGAACGGAAACATCGTCATATCACTGAAATGGGACTTTCACTCCTGTTTCACTCGTCTTCACCTCTTCATTTGTGGGTAGAGGCCTTTAGCACTGCTGTACACATAATAAACCGTGTTCCCACTCCGGTTCTTAATAATCGATCACCTTATGAGCTACTCTTCCAGAAACCCCCCTCATATGCATCCCTAAGAACCTTTGGTTGTCGTGTTTTCCCATGTCTTCGGGATTACACAAAACATAAACTTCAGCCGCGTAGTCTTCCCTGTATATTTGTTGGGTATAGTCCGAATTACAAGGGTTTCAGGTGTCTAGACCCGACTACATCTCGCATATATGTCACTAGATATGCTACCTTTGATGAGAACCATTTCCTGTTCTCTCGAACCAGCATTCCCTAATCTCTCTCTCGACTTGAACTCACAAATTATTTTGAAAAATACTCCAGCTCCCTCTCCTCCTCTCGATCGCACGTCCCAACCTAGTTCTAGTGTTCCTTGTGCAATATGTCCTATGGATATCACTATTCCAGCTCTTGCTCAGCTAATCGATCCACCACCTTCTCGAGTCGATCCACACTCTGAACAACCCAACCCCGACAACCCGCAAACTCAGCCTACCAAACCTCCTCCTCAGCCCGTCGTCCCAACCAACCGTCATCCCATGCAAACGTGCGCTGAACCAGATATCTTTAAACCCCGGTATCCGATTGATAAAAATTTGGTGTCTGTATTTTCTTCTTCTACAGCTTTGCCGGAACCTTGTTGAATAAAATCCACATTAAAGGTTCCTGAATGGACTCGGGCTATGCATGAAGAGTTACAGGCACTTCATGACAATAATACTTGGATTTTCAGAGGCACGAACACCCGAAGGATGGTCAAACTGCTTCAGATGACTCCAATGAGCAAGAGGCATCCAGTCAGGCAACAGAGCAAGGTGACATTCCCTTCTTGGACATAGGGGGAACTGAGCAGGATGACTTTCCAGAAGAAACTGCCAGTGAAGACCGAGAGGAATCTACTCTGGAGCGCATCCAAAGGAAAATAGCTGAATACCAAGCTGCCCTGGAGAGACTGCATGTCCTTCAACAAAAATTGAATGCCAAAGTTAAAAGGTTCCGAATGAATCTCTCTCAGCTAGAAGAAGAGAAAGAAAGGGAGCTTGAAAGGCTAAGGAAAGAAGAAGAAGAAGAAGAGAAACAGAGGAAGGAAGAAGAAGCCGCTCTGGCACAAGCTATTCAACTCTCTATTACAATAACTCTTCAAGAAACTGTCGAGCGAGCCCTTGAAATCATGCGTGAGCGCATGTTGCAATTGTTTCAGTTCTTACAATGCCGCATGTCTGCTACTATATACTCTGCTAAGAAAGCTAGTGAAGAGGAGGAAGAAATGTTGAGGCTAGAGCAAGCAGCTGAGCACAGGAGAATTGAAGCAGCTGAGCAGAAGAAGAAAGAAGAGGAAGAGGCAGCAGTTGCAAAAAAAGAAAGGCGGGAGGCCGAAGCTACAACAGCAGCTGCAGTAAAAGAACGGCAGGAGGCCGAAGCTGCAGCAGCAGCAGTGATCACTGTAATTTCTACAGATTAATTATAGAAATAGTGGCAAATAAATTTATAAACCCGAGAGTTATCGATCCAGGGGAATGAAACAACGAAAAACCTTGAGTACTGAATTATAGTTTCTCAGAATATTGTTTGAGGCGATCAAAAATTGAAAAAGTTTTTTTTGTAATATAAATTCAGAAATAATATTAAACAAGAATTTAGAGAACTATTATAATCACGCAAATTTTAGGATTTTGCCCAAATAAATACAAAAATTCAGATTCTAGGGATTTGAATACTATCTTTATTAACATGTAGAATAAATTCTTCAAATGCCAATTTAATTCCTTGAAAGATGAAAATCAGAGAAATATTGCAAACTTCGTTTTAAGACAATTTACAAAATAGATTATTGAAATCCTTTACCCTCTCAGTCTCAAGAAATAATCAATAACTCCAGAAAACAACAGATAATATCCTATAATTTCTTTCTTTTTCAGACAAGAATACCAAATTATATTGCGAAATCTTTTTCCTGTTAATCAATTTTCACCTTATGAGTCTCAAATTAATTAACTGATAACCTAATCAAGTGGCCAACGAAACTAGGCATAATATAACACAAGATTCCAACAAATCAATCAAGGAAAGGCATTTGAACGAATTAATTCATAACATGTATTCAAGATAGATTTATATCCCTAGAATCTGATAAAGAGATTAGTTCAACATAATCATAATCAAAGAAATCATGAAAAGATTAAACCTGGAATAATAATTTTGCATTATAACCGGATGTTTAATACAGAAAACAACTCCATCCCTTCAATTCCCTCTTCTGAAATAAAACTCCATGCTGCTCACTTCCATTCCCAACTCAGCTCTCTTTTTTTCAGAAAAATAAAACATCTTTCTCCTACAACTCAATACTCTCCACTCCTCATTCTCTTCATGCTAATGATCTTTTTCTTACAACTCCCGATTGCCCCATTTTATAGTGCCCAGACTCCATTTTGTCAAGTTTGCAGGTAAGGTAGGTGAGAAAAATCGTGCCCAAACATCATTTGGTCAGATTTGCAGGCAAGGTAAATCAGAAATGATCAGAAACGTCAAACTTTTCGCCCAGACGACACGTGTCTCGGCCGAGATACACTCTACCTCGGCCGAGATGGCCGTTCTTCTTCTTTCCGGTTCACACCAATCTCGGCCGCCACGAATGCACATCGACCATCCACCTCGGCCGAGATGGACTTCATCTCGGCCGAGATGGAGCTCCCGCGTCGACCTTCGGCAGCCCGTGCTGCGCTCATCTCGGGGGTTCATCTCGGCCGAGGTAGCCTTCATCTCGGCCGAGACAGACCCAGCATTCTCCCTCTCGAGCTTCCTTCAATCAAAGCCTATTTCCTGCAAAATTCCACCATCAAAATACCACCTAACACCAAAATACAGTCATGCATAAATATAAATAAAAATCAAATGTCTTGAACACTAAATGGACAAAAACTCAATGATAAGTTAGCGAAATAACGAACTTATCAAGCAGCTGAAAGCGCAAGGCAAGAGGCCGAAGCTGCCGCTGAATTGAGAAAGAGAGAGGAGGTAGAAGCAGCCGAAACTGCTCATCAACTGGAGATGGAAACTGCTCATGATGAAGGAGACAAGACAGTTGTTCCTGTCACTAAACAGTCTATTGTTCTTCACGAAGAAACCCTGTCTCCCAATCCAATCTCAGTTGGAGTTCCCACCTTGACCCTGACCGATGTTGTACAAGAGGCAATCAACCAAGCAGTGAGCCAACAGGTCCAGACATCCATGGCCACTCTTATTGATATTTTCAAAAAGGGGGGAAGAGATGAGAGATGAGCAAATGCTGATGCAGATGCAAATGATGAAAGAGGCCAGGGAAGAACAAATGAAATTAATGATGGAAATGGCCAAGAGCCTGGCCAAGCAAACTGGATCTTCATCCTCCTCCACTCCAGAAAAATTGAAAGACAAAGAAAAATCGAAGGAGTAATGATGCACTGTATTCCTTTTGTATCTTTTGTTGCAGTTTTTTGCTTTTCATGTACTTATAATGATCTCACATATAATGAAAGGTTAAAAACTGCTGGTTTGGAGACAACCTCTCATTGTTTCTTACATTAGATATTTAATGTTTAGCTGAATTCACATATTCCGGTGTGATCAGCAGCTTGCTTCTCGCTCTAATTTGATTTATATTAATCAAGTAATATCTCTCCGATTCAGGGGAAGTTCAATTAGAGTAGGTCGAGTTTTGAGGAAGCACAGTTCTGAGTAATGTTAGAAGTTATACTTTGTAAAATCAGAGCAACTGCATCCTCATTTCGATTTAGATAGTATAGTTTTGACAACATCAAAAAGGGGGAAATTGTTAGGTGTTGATGTAGAAATCCCACCGTTAATTTGATGTTTTGATGTGTCAAAACTGTATACCAAGGTTTAGTCCTTAGAGTTATTACTTCATGTAATCCTTGTATAGGATAATCGAGTTGTAATAGTTTGGGAGAAGCAAATAGCCAAAAACTGTGGAACAGTTTTTTAGGATGAAACTGTCCGAACAGAAGGACCGAAGAAAACTGTGAAGACAGTTCAAGAAGCAATATGCGAAGAAAATTGTGAAGACAGTTCAAGAAGCAAGGGACCGAGAAAACCGTGCAGACAGTTTTAAACTGTCAATGAAGCAATAGCGATGAAAACTGTGGACACAATTTTTATAGAGAAACTGTCGAGAGTCGCTCACAGTTTCGGACCAGCACAGTTTCACTCCAAAAGAAACACGTGAAAAGCAAGGAGCCGAGCAGTCATAAAGAGCATTGAAGACTCAATGATAAGGAACAAAGATACACACAGTTATGACTGCAGTACAACGTTGTTCGAGTCTGACACAACAAGACAAAACTGTCTCTGCAAAAGCATGGCAGTGTTCAGAAAAGGCAGAGGAGCAGGTCTGCTCCAACAGAAAAGAATGGCTTTTGATTGGACATCATTCGAATTGTCTCTACCAGCTACTTTCAGATATTCAACTATAAATAGCAGAAGGACCGGAGAGAACCTAACTCTGAATCTTTGAAAAAGCGCCATTACTCTGCCGAATTTAAAGCTCGAAGCATTCAAAGCTCACAAGTGAACGGCTTTTACTTCGTGTGTCATTTATTGAACACGAGGTTATCTTGCTTATTGAATCAAGTGTGATTCACCGTGTGACTTTCAGTACACGAGGATTAAGTCTATTCGACTTAGTCTTTCTTGTTGGTGTTCTTACTTTTCGAGTAAGAACACAGCAGCCTGGTTCTCTATCGAGGAACAGGTTATTCCGGGCTATCGCCGACTCTCGAGTGTTCTGGGAAGAACTCAACCATCCACTTACCGGAGAAGGAGAAGGGAGGTTTGTCCTCAATCCGTTTCCGACGACCGCCAGTTCTGAGAAGACTTCAAGGTGCTTACCTGGCTTCGAGTAACTGAAGAAGGAGTGAAGATCATCTACCTGGGCGAGTGATCCAGTTTATTGCGGACGGTGGCTTTCGCAGTAATTGGCTATAGATCGTGAGGAGTGTATACTTCATTACTTAGTGAATTACCGGATTAATTTCCGAAGAGTGGACGTAGGACTTAAGGATCCGAACCACTATAATATCCTGTCTCATTTACAGTTTTTATTACTTTTCTCATTACACAGTTTTCAACTGAGTTTTGAAACCTTCAACACTTCTCTAAAGTGTTGAAGTGTATATCTGTAAACTGACCAAGTAAACTCTCGGCTAACACAGTTTTTATAAATCCTAAACTGGGAAACTGACTCCCCAGTTTTAGAGTACAACTGCTTAGTAAAACTTCCGCTGCACAATTATTCATACTCTGATCAGGGACCAACACTCACACTATGTCGACTCTTATATCTCGCCTCAACAAGAAATTATGCACCAAAAACCTTGGCAAGTTGGGATACTTTCTTGGTTTGGAGGCTTTTCACACAAAGTCGGGCTTGTATCTTAAGCTAACAAAGTATGCGCTGGACATTCTTAAGCGCGCAAACATGACCTAGACTAAACCTGTCTCCACACCTTTAGCACCCGGGGTTATCTTTGCCAAAGACGGACTCTATCGGTCTTTAGTTGGTGCACTCCAATATCTCACCATTACTCGTCCGGATCTCGCATATTCCGTCAACACAATGAGTTAGTTTCAGCAATCCCCAACAGTCGAACATTTTCAATCCTTGAAGAGAATGCTTCGCTACGTTAAAGGAACTGTTCGCTACGGGTTAACCTTTTCGCCCGGGCCAGCCACGTTACTTGGTTATTCGGATGCGGACTGGGTGCGATGTCCGGACACACGTCGATCCACATATGGATATTCGATTTTTCTGGGCCCTAACTTGATCTCTTGGAGTGCGAAGAAGCAGCCGACAGTGTCCCGTTCAAGCTGTGAATCGGAGTATTGGGCGATTGCAAATATGGCATCTGAAATATTGTGGATTTCGAATGTGCTGCGTGAATTGAAGGTCTCGCTCATCTCGACTCCTATTTTTTCAGATAATGCCAGTGCTCTTTTTCTGACGCAAAATCCGATCTCCCACAAACGGGCAAAGCATATCGACATTGATTACCACTTCGTTCGCGAGCTCGTTTGTTCCAACAAGCTACAGACAAAGTTCATTACCTCAGAAGATCAAGTTGCTGACATCTTCACAAAGAGTATGTCCTGGAAACTGTTCGAGTATTTCATTTCCAAGCTTCGACTATCTCCGTCTTCGTTTGCGGGGGGGGTCTTGAGATATACATTAGATATACTCATATCTTGTATTCATATATTTCCATATCTCCTAGATTAGATTTGTAGATTTGTTTTTCCATTATATAAACTACTTTGTACGTTTAATTATTTGAGTGAAATACAAGATATTATTTCCCTACAACACGACACCCAACAATCCTCATCACTGCTTCAATACAAAAGCATCTTTCTTCTTCCTTCCTTCTTTTCTTTCACGTGAACCGCCATGCCAATCCTCTTCTCTCTCTCTCATATTTATTTTTACGTCATAAAATAATGTGTTATTTATTTATTTATTATTTGCCCACAATTAAAACACAGTTTAAGGGCATTCACCGACTCAAAAATAAATAACAAATTGATTATCCATCCTGGTTTATATATTATTGCTATTTTATTATTTACACATTTAAGAATTAGTTATTTCTCGAGAATATTCTCATTTTGTCATATATAATAACATCTTTTTTTAATTAGAATATTTGTATGAAATTGCAAACACGTTATTAAAATAATTATCAAGTCGTAAATAAATATATAATGATTTTTTATTGTATGATTTTGAAACAATTCAAATTATTTTAAGAAAGTAATTAAAAATAAAATTTATCAACTCACAATATTATATACCCTAATTGGGTGTTGTACTAATAAAATTAATTTAAATTATAAACAAACATTAAAAAAAATTAATAATTTTAACAGTAAAATAGGTAGTAAAACAAAAAAAGTAAAAGGGTAATTCTAAATGCATCGGTATTTTTTTTTCCGTACAGCCCCTTTTATTTTAAAAAAATAAATTTATTTTTAATTTTACGATTTTATCCTCATAACCTCTAAATTTAAATATTAATTAAAATCTTAAACAAATCAACTATGCTTGGCTCTGTGCATCATTCAACAACTGCCAAAGTTTTGTTTTTGTCATGAATTGACGGGAGACTTTGCTTCATGTCATGTTCCTTCCGATCTTCAGCCCCCACATTATTAGAACAAATAGTCTCTTAATCTCTTTTAAGACCAACGATGTTTGTACTTCAATAATCCCACATCATAGATTGCAGGTCCGCTGATTCTCTCTCTTGTCGAAAACATTGTTGTTGATAAAGCTTGGTATAAGACTCTATATCCACTATAATCAGATTGGAGGAGGAGATCAGGCGTCGTCGCCCAACACATCTGACGAAAGATAGCAAATAATAAACCCTTATTTAAAATTAATATTTTGAATTATTGTTATAAGGATAAAATAGTAAATTAAATTATAATTTTATTTATTATTAAATAATAAATGGGCTGCATTTAGAATTATCCTTAATGTTATATTGTCTCATCAATCTATAAACACATTAATACACGTATACACACGATGGATATTGGAGTGTTTCTAGAATGGTTCTCTCTCCTTAAACTGGGGTGAATGTTTTCAATTGTTTTGGACTAAAAGCAAACATATATACTATACATACAACTTCTCCGAAAATCAAACACCCATTTCCCAATTTAAACAGAGCAATTGAGCAAACAAACTCAGATTAAATATAAAAAAATGAAGCAATCATCAGGCATACACAACGGCATCAATGAAACTTAGCTGGGAACAATAGAATTCAAAAGCATAAGCAACAATAATTGAGGAGAAATAAGCAAAAGGAAAAGAATTTTTGGTTTGCTTTTCCTGCAAGAACTTCATCTTTTCAGATCTCGAAGCAATATCTGCTTCACACATTTAACAGGAGAAATGAGTTCTCACTTGTATAATTCAGGCTTCAACACACCAACATATGGCAGGTTCCTGTACACCTCAGCGAAGTCTAGTCCGTAGCCCACAACAAAATAATCTGGGCACTGCAAATATATTGGTCACAGTGAGTTGTCGAATACCAATTCAATCACTAGCAAAGATATGTTGTTCAGAAACACAAGTAGAGGTTTTAGTATTAGTGAGTCGTCTACCATGCATTGTATAGTAGAACTTTGCAAATGCAAACATGATTGAGTTTCTAATCAGTATAAGATTACTAAAGACTAGCTTGAGTTATCAAAAACAAGCATATTAGTTAAATCTAAGGCCAATTCTGGTTTTAGTTGAGCACTTTGACTGGCGGCCAATTCTGGTCTTTTGCTAAGTTTTATCATAACCAAAACATAGACGTTTTCAAGAACAACATTATAAGCTATGCGAATAGAAATTCTAGGAGGACTGTTTGCTTGGCACCAGGCACCTATAGAAAATTAATCAAATCATAAATTTGAAAGATTTTTTTTTTATATAAACAAAACAATGAAATATAAAATATTAGGTATAAAGCTAAAAAAAAAAAAGCAGCAGCTTCACTAGTGTTCCTAGTAAAAAGGTGTTGTCTTCTTCTAGAAATAAACCAGATGAAGGCATAGAGCAGTGGTATACGACTTATAAGAAGAAAGCGAAGAAACACAAGCATGTGTATCAGTGGAGGGGGTGTTGAGAGACTGGGAGAGGGAGAGAGATGACCTCAAAGCCACTGTAATACTTTCCTTCACCAACTACTTCAAAGTGAACCTTTCGCCTGGCTGGTTTATCATGAAGAGTGCAAACAGATATGGAAGACGCGCCGCCCTTAGTTTTCATGTAACCAATGAGACAAGCCAACGTATTCCCAGTATCTACAATATCCTCAACCTAAAAAGTACACGAAAGAATCAGAATCAATTTCCGGGTAAGCTGCATAACCATATAATGTGAACTATATGCAAAGTATCTCATAGAGTAAAACAGATAGATAATGATGTGAATGATCACATTTGTTAGTAACCTACATAATATCATGTCAAAGGTCACACACACCAAACACATATAGACACAATAATCCACAGTGAAAAACTCTAGCAAACCCCATGAAAATGGAACGAATATGCTGCGACAAAATATCATCAAGAGATTCCTCAAACCAGATAATAAACAACACCCTCCATAAGAATATGCATAATGAACAACACTGCTCAAATTCATAATGAACACAGCACATCATTCCTTGCTCACAGACAAATCAAAGATACCAAACAGCAAACAATTCAACCACAAAGACTCCACCAGCCGTACCAAAATAACGTGCTTCCCTCGAACATCGACTTTCAAGCCGAACGAAATGGTGGGTTGACCGTTGGAGACGGTACCGGACCCGTACGACTAGGCCCGGACGAAATCGACGACGATGGGCAAATGAATCTTCCTGACAAGGTCCGCCAGAAAAAGAAATGCTCCGGTGGCGATACCCACAATCACCGGAGGTACGGCGCATGCTTCGAAATCGCGGGTGATTACAGAGGCGATTTCGGAGACCCGTTGGGAAATTTGTTGTTCAGTGAAGAGGATTTTCTCAATGTGGTCGTTCAAATCCATTGGCGTTGAATTGAAAAGAAGAAGGTAGTAGTCAGAATCAAGAAATGAAGAGTGAATGGGATACACTAATACTAGAATTTAGAGGGGTTTAAGGAGGTCGGAATGGGATATTTACAAATTACAATGGTCGACGTAATTTGCCCTTTCCTTGCTTTATTTTATTTTAGGGTAAATTACATTAATTTTGTAACCTCGTTTTTACATGTGTCAAACTTAATATAAATTATAGTCTTGTAATACTTGTTGATGGTAGGAAAATATGATAAAGATATAGGGGGTAGTTTGAAAGAAGGTACTCTCCTCAATATCTCCAGCCCCTTTTATTACATACACAGGCTCTCCACTCCAGCCCCTTTTATTACATACACGACATTAATGCACATAATGATTGTAATTATAAGCTTCATAACTGTCTCGACAATTAATACTATTTACTAATCATTCATGAGATCCGTTACGGAAGGCGAAGGGCATGCGTCAGGGAACGAGCACCTCCCCTTACTCGTCGAAACACCCAGCTCGTCGGGCACCTCCCATTACTCGTTGAACCACCGTCGCTCGTCGAACACCTAGGTGCTCGCTGTTTCCTTTCGTTCGTAGGGTCGTCGGCATTTCGACGCCCAAGGCACCGTTCCCTGCAACGGGTGACCCAAAGTATTAAGGGTTAATATTTTGGGGCGCAACAATAGCCCCCGAACCCCTCGGGAATTCACATTATTTTCGAGGGGTTCTAAATCAAATTATGACGTTTTAATAGTTGCTCGTATGCTTATTAGGGACATTTCTTTGCCATCGTCCGAGAGATTACATCGCTCCTTCTCGAAGTTTGGTCCAGCAATGGGGTTGGTAAAAAGAATTACGTCTGACTCCTCTTTCTACCAACCCGAGACAATCCTGAGGAGATTTTATGTTTCTCCCCACTCCGTCACATGGCCTGATTCGACATGGCACTTGGCCAGCGGTCGGAATCAGCCCCACTTCCTTTTTCACAGAAGCGGACCCCCTCCATGGCCTTGGCCGATGCAAGGAGGTTTTAAACGCGATTTGTTCCGCTGCGAGTGTTCGGGTGATCAGCCCCTCTCGCTAAACTTTCGTACTTTATTATCGACGATGTCTTAGGTTCGACGCTTCTTTACTTTTACTGGGTTCGTCGGTCCATTTTTCAGCGAAGCGTCAGTCGTTGTAGCATTAAATGCGAGTGCTGCGCGTCAGTCGGTGATTGGGCACGCGCCGCAACGCGATCCCTAATCCCGAGAGGCACCGATTCGATTCCCTCAAATATTGTTGACGCGGGGGAATGAATCACTTTTCCTCTCTTCGCTTTTCGATTTCTTTTCTCTCAAGAGCAGTTCTCCGGCGGGTGGTGATAAGCTCGTATTTTGCCTCACTTATCGCTTTATTTTCTTTATTGTTTTATGCATTTACATTACTTTTTAGTTAATAATCGAGCATGAACTGTTTATAGGGGATATTCAGCTTGTCGTGCTCAGTTTTGAAGGTATTTGAGGCTAAAAGTGAGCAAAAGATGAAAAGAGCCGAGTTACACAGAGCTGCTGCTTTGATTGACACAGGGGAAGTCGACCGAGTTGAAAGACGAGCCAAAAAACCCGAAGCATTACCTATGTGTCGACCGACATGGTGCATGTCGATCGACACAGAGGTCGGATGTCGATCGAGAGGCAGAAGAATGAGGAAGGCTCGACACATGCAGGTGTGTCGATCGACACGGATGATGAGGATGGCCAGTCGACATGGTTGCGTGTGTGTCGATCGACACAGAAGTCCGGAAAGGAAAAAATTGTCTCAATTTGGGGATTTTCCATCTCAAGCCCATTGCCTTTTGAAGATTCAATTTCCTCCCCTATAAATAGGACCTTGTTAAGCTCGAAAATATGTCTTTTTAATCTTTAATTTTATGCTTTTACTTTATTTTTCAGCCTTTAATTTTAAGCATTAAACTCTTTAATTTTATTGTTGCTTTGGATTCAAGTTATTGAATATTTCTATTCCAGTTTTCAATATGGTTCAAGTAAGTTTATTTATATTTTTTGCACTGTGTGTTTTTAATATGTTAGGCTAGTAACCTTAACAGGTTCTAGGGTTTTCACCATCCTCTCAAGCATGTTTTAATTCGATTAAATCCAAATCCTAATTAATTGGTTCAAATTATAAGGTTTTCAATCCAAAATCTATTTTCAATTGAAGGATCGAGAGATGAAAATTGAATTAGGTTTATAGTTATTAATTTGAGACCGAGAGGAGATTATTAATAATAGGAAAATATAATTTGATACAATTGGTTTCTGTCTCAAAAGGAAGGATCAGTTGTAGGGTTTTTAATCTGTATCTTTATTGAGATTGATTGACTTGTGTTTTTTAGGCCGAGAGGAGATAATCACTAGTTAATAATCTAGGTTTTAATTGCCCAACCAAGGAATTAATTCCAAAATATCAGATTTCCCACCTTAATGATTATTTTTGGGTTCGGATTGATTGATTATGCATGTTGATTGGATTGGTTGATTTCCCTAGAATCTGTGCTTTTTATTATTGAATTTTATTTTAAAAGTTAATTTTCTTTTTGAAAAACAAAACCTCTTCTCAAAATTTGGTTTACTCAAATAGTGAATAGATAAACTGTGTCCAGTACATGTGATAATTTCGTCGCACTGTTGATAAACTGTAAAATACAGTGACATTTATATTTATAAAACACCCTAAGGTGGTCGATCCCACAGGGACTGTGCAACGAAATATCTTGAGTACTAGCTATAGCTTTTAGAACATAAATGTTTGAGGGAATTTAAAAAGGGATTTGGTTTTGAAATTGAAAGATAACAATGCAAGAATTTAAAGGTTTTGAAAATAAATAATTAAAGATACAGATTCTAGGGCAGATAATCTAAACTTCAGCATGCAAATTCATCAACTCAGCAATGGGGACTAATTTAGATTCATATGGATTAAACTCCTTGGTTAGGCAATTAAACCCTAGATTACTAAAGTGTGACTATCTCCTCTCGATCTCAAGAACACAAATTAGCCAATCTCGATAAATATCCAATTAATTCCTACAGATTAATTCTTCTTTTTGAGACAGAAAATAATTGTATTTAATTTCCTCTTCCTATTACCAATTTTCACCTCTCAGTCTTTCAATTGATAATTAGAAACCTAGACTCAGATTCATTTCTCGATCCTTCTTTAAATCTAGATTCAATTAATTAAGCTCAAGGAATTAAACCATGCTATTGAGTTGATTTATTCAAACATGCATCAGAAAAGAATATCAAAAGCCCTAGAACCTGTTAGGGTTTCTAGCCACTAAACATGACTTGAATAAAAGCAAACATATTATTGAAATACCTTAACAACTGAAGAGGAACCTTCAATGTCTTGGAAAACTCCAATGTTAAAATATTCTAAGTGTAAAATCCAAGAACAATTTCGTGCATAATGAGTTCATTATTTATAGAGAAGCCAAAATATCTAAACTAGGTATTGAGCTAAAATAACAAAAGTAACCAAAGCAGGCCAATTTTTCTTCTCGGGCTTCTGTGTCGATCGACATGCACCATGTCGATTGACACGCATGTAAGTCAAAATTTGGGTTTCTCCTTCACGTCGATCAGCCTCCCTGTCATCCGTGTCGATCGACATCGTGTATGTCGATCGACATGCCTTCAAACATGTCGAGCCTCCTCTTTGCTTTGCTTCTCGATCGACATCCGACCTCTGTGTCGATCGACATGCACCACGTCGATTGACACAGAGGTAATGCTTCGGGTTTTTGGCACGTCTTCCAACTTGGTCGACTTCCCGTGTGTCAATCAAAGCAGCAACTCTGTTCTTTATGGCTCTTTTCATCATTTGACCTCTTTTTAGCTTAAAATACATGCAAAACTCTCCATCAAGAGCATAGCATCCTCTAAAATAGACTCATGCATATAATTAACTAAAAACCTAAACTAATTAAACTAAAACAATAGAGGAAAACATGGATAAGTGAGTACAAATATGAGCTTATCAAACCCCCCAAACTTGAATACTTGATTTTCCTCAATCAAAAGAAAAGAAAAGAAAGAAAAGAAATCTCATGCAGTTGAAAGTGCAATGCCTCACAAGATTCTTCACAATCAAGGATCGTCAATTCACATTACACAAACAATTTGAAAGAGATAAGAGATCCATCAACTTCGGAAGACTCACATGGAAGTGTATCGCTCATTCACACAAGTGTTTGGGTTAAATGAAAGCACTCACATGTATGAAGAAATTTCTACCATAGGCTTGTAAAATTTTTAGAATCTCCACTGCTCAAATGTGCACACAATTCAAGAATAAAAAAGGACTTTGATTAGGTTGTAATGTAGGCTTTTTGTGAAAGGTAGGGAAATATGGTCAAGTGACTAAAATCAATCAAGTTGTACACCCTCAATCAATCTAAACCACTATCTATTCATCATCCACCCATCTCCTAAAATTTTCAACACAAATCAATGCTTTTTTTTTTTCTAAACCTTTTATGCTCTTATAGATAATAATTTTTTCTTTTGAGCTTACAAGGACACAAACAAACTTTTCAATTTTTTTCTAGAGCCCAACCTTATTTTGTACACCAATTAAAAATTTTCTTATCCACCTATAACAATTACCCTTATTTCACCCAAATCCTATAGACAGGATACAAATCACCTTTTCCATAGCACTCTCTCATAGACAAGACAGAACGATAATGTTTTTCTTAACTCATGGACCCAAGAAAGAAAAAGTAACAGGCTCAAAGGGGCTAATCTAGGGATAAAATATCACGAGGGACAGTGTTTAGGATAATTTGGCTAACAAAGATGGCCTAAAATCATTTTTTATCCTTGTGCACACTATGCAGTCTCGAAACAGAACAGAAGCAAGTTCTAGAGAAACAAAAACATACATGCGAATCTCACATCAAATGAAAAAGGCTCAAATTCTCACCTGGGTTCAAATATTTCTTCCTTAGTCAATTTCAATCCACTCAAACATCATGCAAGTGTAAGTTTCAATTAGATCCTATCATACGGTATTCTACATTCATAGGCAATCAACCATAAT
>JAPKLW010002116.1:57892-75763 GCA_026898455.1 Plectranthus barbatus
ACCAAGGCAACCGCAGCAGAATGGACTGGCAGAACGTAGGAACAGGACGCTGAAAGAAGCGGTCCGGTCCATGCTGGCTGAGTCCGGCTTGGGACAGAGTTTCTGGGGAGAAGCGTTGGTGACTGCCTGCTACACTCAGAATAGAAGCGGGATCAACGACAGACTCCAGAAAACTCCCTACGAAGTGTATTTTGGTCGTAAGCCTTCTATAGCTCATCTTCGTGCATTCGGTTCACCATGTTATATCCATAATAATGGGAAGTCGAAGTTAAATGCTTTCTCGCCTAAGGCTGATGAGGGTGTGTTTGTCGGATATGGACATCCCTCTCACAAGGGCTATAGAGTATTTAACAAGACTACCCAGCTTGTGGAAATAACATGCAATGTTGTTTTTGATGAAGCTACTTTAGTGCGCAGGACCTTACACCAACTGGCTGAAGATGTTCCTGAGGTCGAGGATGTCAGCGACCAGTTGGGCAGGAATTCTTCCGATGCTCAACCAACTGGTTCGACTAGACCTATGACTGGATCATCTTCACAACCAGTTCCCTCGGTTGCCCATCAGCAACCTGAGAGGGTCGGTGATGCAAATGACCTTGCTGAGACCTTACACTCAATCTCCCTGAGTGGAACTAGCAAAAATCAAGGAGGAATTCTGACTAGAATCTTTGAGTCAGAAGATGACAATGAACCAGCTGGAGTGGATGCACCAGCTGATGCTGACAACGTTGGTGAAGGTTCGGGAAGTCAGTCAGACAGTGGAGCTGATGAAGAAGTTCCGACTGGCGAAGCTCAACCACCAGTTGCAATTCCAGTTCCAACTGGTGAAGGTCAACCACCAGTTGCAGTTCCAGCTCCGACTGGTGAAAATGTGGAAGCACCAGTCATCAGGACAGAAGAACCTGTTTCACAGCCGGCACCAGCAGTCGCTGGTCCTCCCAAATGGCTGAGGGATCACCCATCCGATGCTATTCTCGGTGATCCGGAAGGTTCAGTCCAGACTCGCCACGGCAGTGCGCTCCTAAGTTGCTTTATTTCTCAAATGGAACCTACTTCCATAGGAGTTGCGCTAGAATCTGCTGATTGGATTAATGCCATGCAAGAAGAGCTTGCTGAATTCACTCGCAATAACGTTTGGGACTTGGTGGAGAGACCATCACATCAGTCAGTGATTGGCACCAAGTGGGTTTTCAAGAACAAGCGAGATGAGAATGGCACCGTGGTCAGAAACAAAGCTCGTTTAGTCACCAAAGGTTACAGGCAGTGTGAAGGCATCGACTTTGATGAGACCTTCGCACCAGTTGCAAGAATGGAGGCGATACGGCTGTTCTTTGCGTATGCAGCGTATCATGGCTTCATGGTATTCCAGATGGACGTGAAGAGCGCCTTCCTGAATGGCGAGCTAAAAGAGGAGGTTTATGTCGAACAACCTCCGGGCTTTGAAGTCGGCACCAAGGTATACAAGCTGAGAAAGGCCCTGTATGGATTGAAACAGGCGCCCAGGGCTTGGTACGAAACGCTGTCACAATTCCTTATCAGCAATGGATTTCGGAAAGGGAAGATTGATAGGACTCTCTTCCTTCTCAAGGATGGAGGTGACATGCTAATGGTGCAGATCTATGTTGATGACATCATATTCGGATCAAGGAATATATCTCTCTGCGAGAAGTTTTCTCAACTGATGCAGACATCATTTCAAATGAGTATGATGGGCAAATTAACATACTTCCTAGGACTCCAGGTCCAGCAGTCAGCTGATGGAATTTTTATCAGCCAGCGGAAGTATACCAAGGACTTAATCCAGAAGTATTGCCCAGAGAAAACTAAGTCCCTCAGAATACCTATGAGCACCAGTTGTCAAATATTTCTTGATGAGCAAGGTGAATCAGTTGATCCTACCATCTACCGAGGAATCATTGGATCACTTCTCTATCTCACAGCCAGCAGACCCGACATTTCATACTCAGTCGGAGTGTGTGCCAGATTTCAAGCCAATCCGAAAAGGTCACACATGGAAGCTGCAAAGAGGATAGTGAAATATCTGAAGGGGACTGAATCTCTTGGAATATGGTATCCCAGGAATGATGAGCTTACACTCATTGGATATTCAGATTCAGATTTTGCTGGATGCCGTATAGATCGAAAGAGTACCAGTGGTACGTGTCAGTTTCTAGGACACAAGCTAATCAGCTGGTTTAGCAAGAAGCAGCACTCAGTTGCTACTTCTACTACTGAGGCTGAGTATGTTGCCGCTGCCAGTTGCTGTGCTCAAGTTATCTGGATCAAGCAACAACTGGAGGATTATGAAGTGGACACTGGCTGTGTACCCATCTATTGCGACAACAACAGTGCTATGTGCATCACGAAGAATCCGGTTCATCACTCCAGAACCAAGCACATAGACATTCGACATCACTTCATACGTGATCATGTCGAGAAGAAGGATGTCAGCGTAGACTACATCAGAACTGAAGATCAACTGGCTGACATCTTCACCAAGCCCCTTCCAGAAGCAAGATTCAAGGAGTTGTGCATCAAACTCGGTCTTATGGAGATTGATGTGAGCCCCAATGATGAGGAAGAATGAGTCCCAGCTCTCATTCTGTTCTTGGTCTTCAGGAGGACGCTGATTACGACTAAGTCCAAGCTCTTAGTTGTTTTCATTTAAGTGGTCTCTCAAGCTCACTGATAGTTCCTACTGGCGGAACTTATCCCTCAAATGTCTTAAGGAAATGAGTCCCAGCTCTCATTCCGAAGTTGCCAGCATAAACCATCAGTTGAAGCGAAATTGGGTCCCAGCTCCCAATTTCAAGCGATGATGAGAAGATGAATTCCTGAAGGAGAAGATTATGCGGAATAAAATTGAGTCCAAGCTCTCAATTTTCTTAATCCTTCAAGTTGTCAGCAGACAACTGGCGAATTTCCTACGACTGATAGAATTGAGTCCCAGCTCTCAATTTATCCAAGTACTCGGGTACCAGTCGTGAGTACCAGTTGTCAACTGGTAAGGAGGCCATGCTGACAGGGGGAAGTGTTCAACTGGCATATCCTGCTGATGACCAGTTATACTACTGATGATCAGTTGAGTCCCAGTTCTCAACTGATGATCTCTTGAAGTCCAAGAGTCGTGCCAGCTGTCGCAGGAATGGCGGGATTGTTCAAATCCTATGGCGTGTGCGTATCTCAAAATTTAATGCGGCATTTAATGCCACATTTAATGCGCACAGTGTCTGCGCGGTCAAAAGCACGTTCGCCACCAATCAGAGAACGCCATGTCAGCTACACGGCGTAGCCCACGTCAGCACGACCGCGCACGTCGCACAGGGAATCGGGCCTGCTGATGACCGTCGATCCTTACTTGCTGAGACTTCATCTCGGTCGTTTAATCCTGCATGGCCCTTCGTATAAATACCCGATCTCCTTCATCGGGTTAACCTTTACGATCCCTTACATTTTCAGAACCCTAAATCTGTTCAACTTCCTTTGATATTTTCTGAAGTCATGGCATCATCTTCTCAACCTCCAGCTGATAACCCTCCATCTGGTGGGGTGAGAGAGGCGAAGAAAGAGAAAAGTGCCTCCATTGTGAGGAAGAAGCAGGCCAAGTCAAGGCTCCGAGCTCTGCTGGCGAAGCAGAAGAGAGAGGCGGAGCTGGCGGCCAGGGATGAGAGGTTTGCCAAGATCAAGGCAGAGACAGAGGCCAGGCGCCAGGCAGAGCTGGCAGAACAGATGAGTCTGGCGGCCAAGGGCAAAGGAAAAGCGCTCGAAATCTCAAGTGCCGGCCGCCCAGCACCAGCACCACCAGGCGAGCTCCTACCTGAAGAAACCTTTGAACGCCTGCTGGTGATGGGTGCTGACGAAGACATTATGTCTATCGTGGACCAGTACCAGGAGGAAGAGGAAGCTACTGATGTCCCTCCACCCGTGCAAGGGGGTGGTGGAGGTGACGACGTCCCACTGGCTGCGCAAAGGGAAGCCAGTGGAGGAGCTGCAGAAGGCCCGCTGGCTGCGCAAGGGGAAGCCAGTGGAGGCGAGGAAGTGCGGGCGACCACCCCAGAAAAACTGGCGAGTTTTTCAGACATGAGCTCAGATTCTGAGGATGCAGAGGAGCCAAGGGCTGAGGAGCCGGAGCAGGCTGCAGCTGAGGAGGTGATACATTACTCCATGGTGCAGAGGATGGAGCCAAGGGATCTGTTCCCAGACATTGATGATAAGGCTCAAGCTTCTGCCAGTCGCCCCCGATCTACAGATGCCTCGACATCAACTTCCGGGCGACCAGCAACATCCTCTACATCACCAGCTAGGCGTGCACGTACTGAAAGGCGACCTTACATGCTCTGCATCCAAGAGCATCAACTGATTGATGAGGATACCTTCCAGTCGCGAGTGACAGGGGTACATCGGTGGGAGCACCGCGGGGCAATGGCGTTTCAAAATTCACGAGTGCCTGAGCCATCAGCATTCAACATCATACCCATCAGCGGACTCCCCCACCAGTCGGTATACGCTTCGAGGATCTCTGACTGGTGTCTGCCCTTGCAGCCGATGGAATACTTCAATTCCACTCTCTATGAGTATGCTGAAAACATCACGGCGGAGGTGGAGAATGCCGTCAATGACGAAATGATATCCAGCTACCGAAGACTCTGGAGGGTGGATCCGGAACTATGTCTGGAGTTCCGGAGGTGGAGGATTTTTGACCGGTGCGAGCGCCTGCTGACAGTGGAGAAGCGGGCGGTACTCTATGCCAGGCTGGGTCTTGGCTACTGGAGAGCGGAGGAGGAGTGGGCTCATGCCTTCATGGGCACTGATCCTGAATGCCCCCAGCAGCTGTCTACAAGGAGGATAAGGCGCCGCTTGCGGAAAATCGCTGAGTATAGGCAGCTGACTGGAAGCTCCGGCCTCCCGCCACCGAAAAAGCTCAAGTTACCTTTCCTCCAGTTTCGAGTCACCAGTCGGGGGTACCAGCTGACGTACGCGCTCCGTCGCCTCAAAGTGCTGGTTACCCTCCCGAGGATCCCTCCCTACCATGCTCTATTGTTCGACATGGCTGCCAGCGCTCTGCTGGTAGACCACTTAGTAGAGGAGGATCCCTCTCGTGGTTGGTGGCTGACCCTTGCTGTCCCTCCTGTTCCTACTGTCTTGGGCGATCTAGTCCCTGATTCTATGGACTGGCAAGTGGTGGAATTCACAGCCCCACCTGTTTTTGAACAACTCCAGCCAGCTCCAGCAGCAGTACCAGCTCCAGCAGCAGTGCCAGTAGTGGAGCCAGCAGCAGTGCCAGCGGAGGAGCCAGCTCCAATGGAAGAATCAGCTGAATCTGAACCAGCAATGGCTCCTTCCGCAACTGATGTACCTTCCTCTTCCATGGAAGTATCAGCGCAGCCAATCTCCGAGATCCATCCTCCTGCGCAGCTTCTTGCACTCATTGATGCCAGGATGGATCAGCGCTTCGCCTCCTTCCGAACTGAGATTGCTCAATAGATGGAGTCTGTCACCGCTGGCGTGTCCTCCTTTTTGGCGCGGATCCAAGAGTGAGAAAGTACGCGAGCACGTGCTGAGGCAGAGAGAGCTCGTCTTGCTGAAGAGGAGAGGAGGATTGCTGCTGAGGAAAGGGAGAAGAGCAGACAAGATATGGCAGCGCTCACTGAGATCCTGAGGTCGCTCACAAGCAGAACTCAATCACCAGGATCATCTTCTCAGCCATAGTCTTGTTTCTCTATTTTTTGTAAGTAAATACTTATCAGCTAGACTAGTCAGTTATACTTCTTGTACATGTAATGCTACATATTAAATGGATTGATTACTGACAAGTTGATGACAATTCCTCATTGTCCAACAATTGTCTAAGTATTTACTTACCAGCTGAACTTACACTTCCAGTGTAATCAGCACCAGCACTCGTATCACACACTTTAAATCTTTTTGCTCTGATCTTAATTTTCATATTTTAAACGAGCAATATCTCTCCTGGTTTGAGGGGGAAGATTTTAGTTAGAGCTGATGTGAGGAAGTGGTTTCATGGGTTTAGATCTGATAGGCTTATTTGTAAAACCCTGAAATCTTCTGTAACTTTCCTCATCAGCTGAGTGCTCGCTGGTTAGGCTTTGATCGCACCAAAAAGGGGGAAATTATTGGGAAATTTGGCTAAGTTTCCTTTCCCCAGTAGCTACTTGTTTAGATTCTAGTTTTGGTGTTTTGGTGGATCAAATCCTAAGTCCTACCAGCGTCAGTTGTCTCTAGATAGCTCTAGATCTCAAATGTAAAGTCCTGTTTAGGTCTTTTGAGTTGTAAGTCGCAGCTGATCAAGACTCATGCTGGCTACTGTTCACCAGCATGAGATGTACTTACCAGTTGAGAGAAGTCTCACCAGCAAGCGACTGACAAGACTCGTGCTGACACTGTTCATCAGCATGAGAAAAGAGCTCACGACTGGCTACTGTTCACCAGTTGGGAAGGTTTTCATCAGCAGGCGGCTGACAAACCTTACCAGCAGAATAGGTGTTCTCACTGACACTGTTCACCAGCAGTGAAGTCACCAGTCACGGGAGATTCCAAGAGTTAACATCCAGACAAATTGGTAGACTTAGATTGTGCCAACGCAAGTCACCAGCAGAGACTGCCAGCACAAGATCACCAGTATGTTCTGCCAGTCGGATGTTACCAGCAGAATTCAAGATTCGCTCTCCCAGAGTCTTAGAGACAAAAAGAAGATTCGTCTGAGGAATAAACTGACAAAGTATGACTTTAAGGGAGGATACCTTAAAGTCTATCAGTTCAAGACACCAGTTTCGATTCCTCGTACTGACGAATAGTGCCGTTCTGACATAAAGAGATCAATGTCAGATAAAGTGGACAAAAGCATGGCGCTTTCCGGAAATTCCTACCTGCCGCCGTCAGAAGGACATGCGAGGACAGAAACCTTTTCCGGATGTGTCCAAACGGCTAGAAAATTTGAATGGGATCCCGCGTCTATAAATACCTGGGATCCATCAACATTCAATACTCTTCACCTACCGAAAGACTGAAAATTTATTACGCTCAAGCAAGTAGAAGCTCATACATCTTTCGAGGCCTTTCTAAAGGCTATCCGTGTGTTGATTTATCAAACACGAGACTTCAAGCTTCCAGCTTGTAAGTTAGAGATCTCGTTGGTGTTCTTTCTCTTCCGAGGAAGTTCACAGCAGCTCTTGTGCCAGCCAGCACCTGAGTTATTACGGGCTTTTGCCGTATTTGAGAGTCACGTTCTTGGGAGAACTAAACACCCAGTGAAGCTGTGGAGGTTGAAGTGACGTGCTCGCACTCCACCAGCTGATCAGAGAGTTGAAGAAGGACAAGGCCGGGAGCGGTTGATCTAGTGAAGTGGTGGACAAGGGTCGCACCAGCTAGAGATAGATCGTAGGAATCTTGTACCTGCTTACTCTAGTGAATTTCCAGTGCTACGACTGGAGAGTGGACGTAGATCAGTTGATCGAACCACTATAAATCCTTTGTCTTTTATCAGTTTTCTGCATTTCATATTGATTTAAAACCCAGCACCCAAGTGCTGGTGTATATCTGAAAACTGATATAACTGTGCAAACAAGGCTAAAAACATTCTAAGTCTTGAGCTACCAGCTGACGAGCCAGTCGCTAGTCAGCTGAGTACTCAGAGTGCCAGTTGACTTACCAGCTGACAAGGTCCCAGTCAGCTGAGTAACCAGCAGAGCGCAAGAAACGATTTAACACATTTTCCGCTGCCAAGTTATACCCTGATAATCCGGGACCAACACTAACCGAGTTTTAAGCTTTGATTCTTCGAACTTTACAAGTTCGGCTTGACGTTTCTTGTATTCAGCAGCTGCCCGTGCCTGACGTTTAGATAGGTGAATGTGCTTGTCAGACAGCCCATCTGGAGCAAAAGTAGATTCCGGCAAGGAATACGAGGAAGATGTGAGTCAATGAGCTTTAATGGCCCGGAGCCTGGTGATAACAGCCTTATCACTATATTGTTTGGAGCAGGGCGATTGATCCATCCAATTGTTTGTCCATTGTTCCTCGTGTCTCCAGAAGCTTTGATCTTTCCATGCCATTAGCATTTCTCTTTCGTCTAAGCAGAGCTCTCTTGAAATATAATCATATTTCTTCCATCTCCTTAGCTCCTGCTTGAGTCTATCTCCTTCAACTCCTTCTTCCAATTCCCAGCGAATACTTCCTTGATGTCTATCTCGACCATAGCATTCACAAAATTTTCAATCTCTCGACAAAAAATATCAAGATTAGAGTTTATCTGATCTTCTGAAGGTATTTCAATAGAGATCTTCCTCAATTCATATGCATCATAAACATATCTGACTTCATCATCACGATCAGAGTCAAAGACATTTGTAGGAGAAAAATGTTCTGGGTTACCTCTATCAGCATCAGAAGGAATTTCAGCATAAGGGCCTTCAACAGGATTTACGTCTTTGTCCTTAGCAGATGATTCCTCTTCAGCAGCCTGTGAGTGGCATACTTCATGCTCAGCAAATGAACCATCTTCCATGTGTTCGATCTGCTCAGCAGATTCTTCTCTAGCACCACTTCATTCCTTGTCGAGTGTTTCTCTTTCAATTCCAGAAGGACCTGCATCTGGATTCCCTGGAAGTCGACTGGGTGATCCTTAGAAAGGATGTTCCTCATCGGAACTGTTGTTTAAGTCTATGATTGACTTCACCTCGTGGAATCTCCCTTCATGGAGAGCTTTATCAAGATCTTCATCTGACATAGCGTCTTGTTCAGAAATTATGGCCCCTTCATTGTCAACAAATGGAATGGAGACGGTGATCCTTCCATCTTTGATACCTTTCCCTTTCTTGGCGACATTTCCTTCCATAAATGCCCCTTCAAGTAGTTGAGCGGCCTTCTGAGCGCTGTGTTCTTCAGCTGCTGTCTTGATTCGTTCGAATTCTCTATCTCTTCCTTCGAACGTAATCTCTGTGATGAACTTCCTGTTTTGCTTCTTTTCAATCTCTCTTCTTTCAGCATCACGCTTTCTCTTGATCTGGATCAATTTCTATATCTTCTGCTGCTGTGGATTCAACAGCTTTCTTCTTTGCTGCGTCTTCAGCAGCCTTCTTCTCTGCTTCAGCTTTCTCTAATTTTTCCTGCTCTGAAGTCAAAATCAGCTTTCTCCTTGTCCTCTTCTTTGCTTTCTGTGCAGGAGAGGTGATCTTGGATCTCTTCTTTGTTGGAATTGGCACGGCCATAGCCCCAAGAGTAAGTGGAGGCTGCTTGGCTTCCTTTACAGTCATGATCTCATTGATTTGATCCATTGGTAGATTGCCAAGCTTCTCAATCTCCTCGAGATTCTTGAAGCAATGCTCTGTCTCAGCATTCGTCCGTAGTAGAGCAATTTCTTCGGTAGTCATAGGAATAGCTGATTGTAATGTTTGAACTCCCATAGTGGCTGCATCTGGTTCCTCAGGAGATGTGGGCTTGTCTTTATCCACATTCGATTTCCCTTTCAGCTTGCGAGGGTTTCTGAAATGACCTGGTTTGGGCTCTTTCCTCGTTGCTGGAATGTAGTCTGTAGGAAGCAGTTCTACTCCACGGTCTACTCTGGTGTTGGTGAACAGCATTTCTAAATACTTGCTGATTTTTAATCCAAAATTCACGTTCGAAGAGAACGTCCCATTTATTGCCATATGCTCATTCTTTCGAGCATGTTCAGCCCATCGTTCAAAGATGAATTCTGCCCAATTTCCTTTGATGTTGTCGGTTAGGGCCATCATCACAGCATATTTCTTAGCAGAGAGCTCCGAGTACAAACCGGCGTCACATTGCAGCATTTTGATTACTATCTCCGCAAGCAGCTTGTAATCATCAGATAAATTGTTAATCGGTGTAGCAACCTTGAATGTAATCACCTGTCCTTTCTTGTCTTTTAAGTCCCCTGGTTTCTTCCACATATTCCAGCGTCTCTCCATCTCCACAATATCATTAACTTTGTATTGAGAGATCTTGGTTCCATAGATCCGAAGTCCGAATGTCCTCGAAAGCAAGGCAGCATTTATATCCACAATATTACCATACACACAGGTTTTGAATGATTTCTGATCATCATGCATAACTGCCCTAGCATAAAATTCTGAAACCATATGCGGATGAAATCTATCAGGTTCAGCAGAAAGGTACTTTACCAATAGTTCGGAGTCAAGAAGATTCATAATCCACTTGGGAATATGTTTGACAGCGAGTGGCATGTAGAGGATTCTATCCTTCATAATCTGGGCAACACGTTTATGTTCGCTTGAGCAGCCGGTGAGTTCTTTCTTCCGTGCCATATGTACGAGATGCGCATAAGGAATCAATTCATCGATATCTTCCTTCTTCATTATTCTCGTAAAGCCCGGTGCATGTCGCAAATGCAGAGGAGAACTATCAATCGGTGGGTACAGAAAGGTGGGTGGTTGTAATGGAGATGAAGATATGAAATCTTCTGGGTTTATGGTATGAGATGATTCAGAGTGAGAAGTCTCTCTAGGTTCCTGATTTTGGGTATTTGGAGAGTTGGGGTTGGAAGCCATGGTTGGGGATTTTTGAGTGGGTAAAGGATGTATTTCGGAGAAGGCGAGAAACGAAGTGTAAGGGATTTTTAGGGATTCAAATATTTGAAAAATGGATGATTCATAAAGATTTCTGAAGGGATCGGACGAACAGGGTTAGTTCCCCCTTAATTGATCGATGACTGAGCGTGTTTGGCGTAAAATGCAAAAACCAACATCCCTCTATCTTGTCTTTGATGACGTGTCGCTTCTCCATTCGTTCCTTTTGACTGTGCGCATTAAATGCTCATTCCTTAGCAAGTCAGCTTGACCCATGACCCTTTTGGTCTATAATTGATAGTCAATACTTGGTACAAGTAACGAAACCATACTCCATGTACCTCCATACCGTGCCATCTTTCGAATAGTGAACGAAAAGAAATAAGGTAATAATGGTCGTTGATGATTTAGCAGAGGTGGACTGAGCAGCTTTCATTTTTGGAGATGTGCTCAGCACTTAGATGAAATATTCTTCACAAAGAGCCGATGTGCTCAGCATCTTCAAAATTGCTACGCTCAACAACTTCAAAATTTGCTAAGTGGATAAAATAGAAGATCCAACTGTTGGAATTCCCTCTGGCAGTTATGATTTAAATTAACGATTCTAAATACGCATGTCCTGTCGCGTCTCTTTCTTTTCTCTAAGAGGCACTCGGGTATTCAGACGTGGCAATCTCTAATGTGATATAGCGTTCGAGGTATATTAATTGCCTTTCAAATCACACAGATCTTAAACACAATTTTGCCCAAAAATTCTTGTCCTTCAAATATGAAGTGGCATACGACGCGATGACTTAGTATATCCGAATAAACAAATATAAAGCACTCTTTATATTGAAGGCATAATTGTATATACCAAAGATTTAGGAGATTGAATCGTAATAAAGTCTCCTCGAGCCATACGTTGATCTGACCTCCAAACGTCACTGCTGAAGCGATTTGACTCTCCACACAGTCATAATGCTTCATTATCTGGCAACGATTCGGTTTCCAAGGCATAGTCATAAATTGTGAGAGCATTTTCCCTTCTATAAAAGGGTTACTTCCGATTATCTTTGACATCACAACTCTTCTTAAAAAAAACTTTATCTTCGATGGAATCCCCAAGTGATATGCTCGACATCACCCGTAACCATATTCTTGAGGAAGCATCCCTCCGCACTTTTTATCAAGATACGCCTTCCGAGGCTAACTTGGTGATGTCAAAGATTACCAACACCGGTCTAAAGCAGTTCGTAACTACCACTCCTCAACACTACCACGGGGATCTCCTTCGGGAGTTCCTCAAAGATTGCATGGTGGAGAAGGATGCGATTTATGGATCCTTCAGGGGAAAGTTGGTGCGGTGGAGTGTGAAGTCCTTTTCGAGAGACTTCGGACTTCCTAGGGGTCGTTTCTCTGTCCTTACTTACAAGGCAGGAGCAGTGGCTCCGGAATGGTCAGCCTGGCGAAAGTGGCGCCGGTCTCCAGTGTATGGCTTCTCTCCGAATCTTGCAGTAATGGATCTTCAGTCTCCATACCAAGACTTATTTCATGTTGCCAATCATATGTTGCTCGGGGAGGATCCGAATGATTTCCTTCTGACCAAGGAGATCTGGCAAGTCATGCTTGCCATGGATGATGAGGAGAACGAGGCCGATTGGGCGGGCCTGATCTTTAAGTCCGTTCAAGATTGCGTTCGGATCTACCCTTCCATTCCTCTGCTACATGGCATGCAGCTCAGCTGGCTGCTGGAGCAGTCTTTCCCTGAGCTAGCAGAAGGATCATCCACTCTCCTCAGCACTGATTTCTACCCCTTTCGCTTTTCTGCAAATTAATATGTATTTCTGAATATTTGTAGTTTTTGGGCTCCTTCTCCAGAATATATGTAGTTTTTGAACTCCTTCACCAGAATATATGAAGTGTTTGTTGAATGAAATCAAGTCGACTTTTCTGCTTTGATCTTGCCTTTATCAATATCATACATATCATAATTCCAAGTCAACATTGCTGCTATGATAAAATTCGCTATAATATGCTCCCATCATGATATAAGATAAGAATGATGCTAAGAATTATTCAGCATTTCTTTACACCAAATTTGCAATCAGCATAGTAGTGGATGCTGAGATTAAGCACATAGCTTCCTTCAGCAGATAGGGTCCGCATCCAAATAATTTTCATAGCATCTTCAAGAGAACCATAGAGTCAAAAGAATGAAGGTAGGACTTCATTCATCCATGGTTTCATCCAACTCCATGAGACCCAACTTGATGCATAATTCCTTGAATCTGGATTCTGCTAACGGTTTTGTAAATATGTCTGCTATCTGGTCCTCCGTGCATATGTACCGTACATCGATATCCTTCTTCTCCTGGTGATCACGAATGAAGTGATGGCGGATATCAATGTGCTTGGTTCTGGAATGATGAACCGGATTCTTCGTAATGCACATAGCACTATTATTGTCGCAATAAATAGGCACACACTCGGGAGAAATCCCATAGTCTTGCAACTGTTGCCTAATCCAGAGAATTTGCGAACAACAACTAGCAGCAGCTACATACTCTGCTTCAGTGGTAGAGGTGGCAACAGAGTGCTGCTTTTTGCTGAACCAGCTAATGAGCTTGTGTCCTAGAAATTGACACGTACCGCTCGTGCTTTTCCTATCGATCTTGCATCCTCCAAAATCTGAGTCCGAATATCCACTTAGAGCAAGACTGTCTGCTCTTGGATACCAAATTCCCAGACCTTCTGTGCACTTCAGATATCGCACAATTCGTTTAGCAGTATCTAAATGAGCCTTCTTTGGATTTGCTTGATATCTAGCACATAATCCAACAGCAAAAGATATATCCGGTCTGCTAGTGGTGAGATATAGCAGTGAACCAATAATGCCTCTGTAGAGAGTTGGATTCACAGCATCTCCTTCCTTCTCAAGCGCTGCAATACATGTTGTGCTCATTGGAATCCTCAGACTCTTTGTCTTTTCAGGACAATACTTCGCAATAAGATCGCGAGTATACTTCTTTTTGATGGATAAAGATTCCTTCTTCAGACTGTTGCACTTGTAATCCAAGGAAATAAGACATTTTTCCCATCATGCTCATTTGGAAATTTCTAGTCATGAGATCGGAGAATCTATCACAAAGATCTTGATTCTTTGATCCGAAGATTATGTCGTCCACATAGATTTGGACTAGCAAGATACTGTCTCCATCTTTGATCCGAAAAAGTGTTTGATCAATCCTGCCTTTCTCAAATCCGTTGGTGAGTAGGAACTTAGACAACGTTCCATACCAGGCTCTTGGTGCTTGCTTTAATCCATACAGGGCTTTCTTGAGCCTGTAGACTTGGTTACCCTGTTCAAAGCCCGGTGGTTGCTCAATGTAAACTTCTTCTTTGAGTTCACCATTTAGAAATGCACTTTTCACGTCCATTTGCATAACATCTAACTCGTGGTAAGCCGCATATGCGAGAAATAGGCGAATTGCCTCCAGCCTTGCTACTGGAGCAAACATCTCATCATAGTCAATGCCCTCGCATTGTCTATAACCCTTAGCAACAAGACGAGCCTTGTTTCTGACTACTAGGCCGGATTCATCTTTCTTGTTTTTGAACACCCACTTAGTGCCTATCACAC
Source organism: Plectranthus barbatus (assembly GCA_026898455.1). Taxonomy (NCBI): domain Eukaryota; kingdom Viridiplantae; phylum Streptophyta; class Magnoliopsida; order Lamiales; family Lamiaceae; genus Plectranthus; species Plectranthus barbatus. The sequence goes on from JAPKLW010002116.1 coordinate 72,080, forward strand.
TTTGGTGCTCTGGCCTATCTACTAGCTCCCACACATTATTTCTCATGAATTCTACAAGCTCCTCTTGCATTGCATTCACCCAATCTGGATCTAGCAGAGCCTCTTCGACTTTCTTGGGTTCCTCACTGGAAATGTAGCACGCCAGCATAGCATTGTCGTTTCCTTGTCTGGTTAAGATAGGATCATTTACATTTCCGAGAACACCATCTAAAGGATGAGCACGAAGCCACGTAGGTGTGATATGTGCTGGAATTTCAGCATCCGGTACTCCTCCTTGGTTGTTATCAGTATGAACATTTTCTTCTTCATTGTCTTCATTCTCCTGGTGCTCAGCAACTGGGGCATCATCAGCTCCACCTTCTGCGTCTGCAACAGGATCTTCAATGTCAGGAATGTCATTGATAGGTACGGCATCTGCTGGAATTTTAGCAACCGGTACTTCTTCGATTGGAATCTCAAAAGCTTCTTTGCTAAGATCTTCAGCAGATTCCACGTCATCTTGATCATCAAGAACTCCCGCAATATCTAAATTGTCATTTAGATATATTGTAGAAGTGGCCTCAGCATGATCATTAGCATCACTGGACCTGTTAGCAGTCTGGTCACCTGCTGAGTGCGTCACTGTTGGATCAGCATCATTCATAGACCTAGTCGGATCAATATTCATATTTTCGAAAGAATTCAGTAAAGATTGATCATTGACATCATTGGTCTCATGATTGTTGTCCTCTTTTCCTTTGTTTACCCTGCGCACTAAAGTAGACTCATCACAAATAACATTGCATGTTATTTCCACAAGTTGAGTTGTCTTATTTAACACTCGATAGCCTTTATGAGAAGGATGTCCATATCCCAGGAAAACACCCTCATCACACTTTGGCAAAAAAGTGTTAAGTTTCGACTTCCCATTATTATGGATATAACATGTTGAACCGAAAGCACGAAAGTGTTTGATAGAAGGCTTACGACCATTGTACACTTCATAAGGAGTCTTGTTGAATCTGCCATTAATCGCACTCCTATTTTGAGTGTAGCAAGCAGTCATAACCACTTCTCCCCAATACTTTCCACTGAGTCCTGAGTCGGCAAGCATAGTCCGTACTGCTTCCTTCAGAGTTCTATTTCTTTGTTCTGCTAGCCCATTCTGTTGGGGGGTCCTAGCAGTTGTCTTCTCATGATGAATACCAGCTTCTGCACAAAAATCCATCATAATTCCATTACAAAATTCAGTTCTATTATCTGATCTAATTCTTTTCACCGTAACCTCCTTGTTATTTTGTTCTCTAAGAATCAGCTCAGGCAGAAGGATTTTGACTTCATCCTTGGTCTTTAGAAGACGAACCCATGTGTACCTGGAAAAGTCGTCAACGACCACAAGTGTATATATTTTCTTGTTTACAGTGGGTGGTTGGACTGGTCCAAACAGGTCCATGTGTAAGAGTTCAAGAATTCTCCCTGAAGTATCCTTCTCTGGGTTAGATCTGAATGAGGCTTTGGTCTGCTTTCCTTGTTGACATGCCTTACATACGCCTTCTTTTCTGAATGTCTCAGCTGGCAGACTTACAACAAGTTCATTATTGGACAAGTGTTTAATAGTTTTAAAATTTAGATGATTCAACCTCTTGTGCCAGAGCCCTGTTGTTTCCTCTTTGTTCAAAGTTGGGAAGCATGAGTGTTGTTGACCGATTTCCCAGTCAACAATATATAGGCCACCCTTTCGGATGCCTCTAAGTTTCACTTCCCTTGTAACATTGTCAGCAATAGTACAACCTGTATTGACAAATGAAACAGTATACCCATTTTCGCAAAGTTGGCTAATACTTAGCAGATTGTGTTTAAGGTTGGAGATTAGAGCTACGTTAACTATCCTTAATCCATTGCTCTCTATGCATCCCCTTCCCACAACTTTGCCTTCACTGTTATCTCCAAACTTGACTTTTGATCCATATAGAAATCTCTGCAAGTCTGAGAACAGATCTTCATTTCCTGTCATGTGCGCTGAGCATCCGCTATCAAGGATCCACTCGTTTGATATACTTGAAGGAGTTTGAGCTTTTGGACCCTGTTCCTGCAACACAAATGATTAAGTTGATTTAGGTACCCGTTTAGCGTCGGGTCCTGCAGGATTAGCGATGATCATAGTTCCTTTTGGAACCCACATCTTAGTGACTTTCAAGATTTTCTTCTTACTATCACTTTCAATCACTTTCTTGACCTTAGGCTTGGTATTTTTAACATTATTAAACCTAGGTGTTGTGTGTTGAGCCATCCTTGCCTCTTGAAATATGAAAGATTTTGGCTCAGGCCTTACATAGACATTCTCCTTATATAGTGTGTTATGCTGATATGTAGATCTTACAGCATTGTAAGGATTATGAAATGTTGTCCTTGCGTTGGGAATAAAATGCTCAGCATTCCTTGGTCTCGCTGAATATGGTTTAGCATAAACTCTAGGATTCCTCTGCTGAGGTCCAGCGAATACAGACTTGACATTCGTCCTTTGGTTTGGTCGCTGAGGTTTAGCAGGTCCATGCGTAGCACTTGTCCTTGGATTCCTCTGCTGAGGTCCAGTGGACGTATGCTGAGCAGGTCCTGATTCAGCCCTCTGCTGTGAGCTAGCAGACGAATGTATAGTAGTATTTGATGGAATCCTCTGCTGAGTTTCAGCAGATGGTTTAGCATTTGAAGATTCAGCGTTGAATATTCCTTTTCCTTTGTCAGCAACAATCGTTTCACTAGAAACAAATATGATTGGTTTCCGCTTGGACGACTTATTATAGTTGCTATTTGACTTCCTATCAGAATTGCTCACGACATTATCATATCCAAGTCCAGACCTATCACGATGATTTCGTTGCTGGTTAACAATGGCATTGAGAGTTGCATTGTTGGATGTGTAATTGCAAATGCAATCTGCTTTAGGAGTATTTTTCAAAGCGAGATTTTCTTTTTCTAATTTTTGAAAATTTTCTGAAAGTTGAAGGAAATTTGCTTTCAATTTTGAAAACTCCTCACTTTCTGACCTTAGTCTTTTGACTTCCTCGGTCAAATTTGTAACTTTGAGTTTTAGCGAGGCGTTCTCCCCAACGATTGTATTTTTAATCTCATACATTTTTTAGAATTCTACACTTAGCTTCGTGAGATAGTCTTCCTCAGAATCTAAGGTGAATTCCTCTGACTCTTCTATAGTTGCAAAACTAGGAATGCTTACTGAAATTACCTCGTTGTCATCGACTGCTAGAGCAGTTTCAGCATCCTGTTCCGAGTCTGCATCAGCAAACTGATCATCCACAAGGTTTGCCATCAGAACTAGCATGGCCTCCTCATCGTCTTCCTCAGAAGAGAGATAGTACTCCTCATCATTTTCAGGAATCTCCTGAGCTTCTGTTCTTGTCAAGAGTGCCCTTTTGACTGCTTTAACAACACGTCTTTCAAATCTTTCCTTTAGGCGCTCTCTCTCCACTTTGCTTACTGTTGGGAAAACTTTCTAAGATTTCCTTCCCCAGTAGCTTGCTAGCATAGATCATAAGTTTTGGTGTTTTGGTGGATCAAATCCTAAGTCCTACCAGCGTCAGTTGTCTCTAGAGTAGCTCTAGTCTCAAATGTAAAGTCCTGTTTAGGTATTTTGAGTTGTAAATCGCAGCTGATCAAGACTCATGCAGACACTGTTCATCAGCATGAGAA
>JAPKLW010002116.1:75773-93076 GCA_026898455.1 Plectranthus barbatus
AACCCAGCACCCAAGTGCTGGTGTATATCCTGAAAACTGATAACTGCGCAAACAAGGCCTAAAATATTCTAAGTTTTGAATCACCAGCTGACACTTATCAGTTGTCAGCTGAGTACTGAGTTACCAGCTGACAAGTGCCAGGTGCCAGTCAGCTAAGTGTAACCAGCGTGCAAGGAAAACGTTAACTTAATTTCTTCCGCTGCTAACGTTTAACGTTTCGACTCTGATAAACCGGGACCAACACTTACTTTCGGACAGTCGTGCTTCAAGTGATCAGGAGAGCCACACTCAAAGCAAGTCCTAATCTTTCGCTCTCCGGAGCGGGCATATGAGGATGACGGCTGAGCTTCCTTGGTTTCCTTCTCGGTTTTAGCCTCCATCAGCAACTTCTGTAGCTTTTTCATTTGTTCTTCTAGCTCGCTGATCTTTAGATCGACAGGCTGGGAACTTGAGGTTGTAGGAGCCTCCTTTGTTGGTGTTGCTGGAGCTGACCTTTCTTGGTTATGGTAGGGCTTTTTCAACTTAAACTTGTTGAAATCTTTCTTAGCAAAATATGTTGTCCTCAGAGCCAGCAGCGGATGTAGATGACGCTTGTGCTACAGCTGCTTCATTCTTTTTCGACTGTTGTATTATAAATTCATGAGTTTTAAGTTGAGCAAATACCTCAGATGTAGTCATTTTGCTGAGGTCTTTTTCGCTCAGACTAGTCATTTTGACAAACCAGTCATCTCTGGGATACAGCTTGGAAATGATCTTGTGATTCATTTCTCTATTATCATACTTCTTTCCAAGATTTCTGAGTTCCCCAATTATGGTGTTGAAGCATTCCTCCATAGCTTGTATGGATTCTCCTGCAAACATAGAGAAAGATTCGTATTTATCTACAGCTACCTGTAGTTTGTTGCGTTTCATTTGGTCTGTCTCCTGAGAAGACTCGCACACATAATCCCACATTTCCTTAGCAGTTTCAAATTCAAGTGCTTTTTCTTTCATCAGCTTTGGAAGGGAATCAAGAATCAATTTCTTTGCCACGTGCTCTAGTTGAGCTCTCTTTTTATCTTCACTTGTGTATTCAACAAAAGGTTTAGGAACCATGTCAGGTCTTGGAGGTCTTGGTTCTCCTTCAGCAACATCTTCAGCAGGCTCATGTCCTATAAAGGTGTTAGCTTTCATAATCTTAATAGGACCTCTTACCAGTACATCCGCCATTTCAGGATGTATACTCTGAAGCTGTATGAGAGCCATCTTCTTCCAAGACGTAAAATCTTCTCTGTCATACTTTCCAAGTGAGTGATTCAACATTCTGTTTGTTCTTTGAATAGTTTCCTGAGCTAAATAGATAAAACAAGGATGAGAGTGCAAGGAAAAGATAGATCAGGTCTCAAAGCGACTCAGAAGCAGTCGATTTTTCAACCTCCTGCTCTGATACCACTTGTTGGTCCTCAAATATCAGAGTCGTCGTGCTTAAGAGTAAACACGAAATGCAGCGGAATAATAGTTCATCCTATACACTTATCTTTGTTTCAGCAGTGATTAAAGCTCAAGATATGTTATATGTTTCTTTTCAGATATACGCTAGCAACTGTGTTGCTAGGTTTTAAATCAGTTTTGAACAGTTAATAATAAAACAGTAGATGAACATAATATTTTATAGTGGTTCGATCCAAATAGATCTACGTCCACTCCTTAGCCGAAACGCTAAGATTTCCACTAGAAAAGTATACGAAAATACAAGGATTCGCCAATCACTTGTAGTAGGCGGCGAACTTTCGGACCGGCCACAACGAAGCTATCCTCCGATGATTCGTACTTTTCCAAACACAGCTACGGCTAAGTCAAGGGCGAAACCTTCGTGTAACTTGTCCTTCGCTGTCAGTGAGGTTTTTATAGTTTCCCTCGAAACTGTTCAGGAATGCGGCTAAAAGCCCGTCGGAGTCAACCCTTTATAGAAATGACTGTTGGATCTTTCTAGTATGGAAGTTATCCCAATGATTGAAGATTCTCAACCGAAGTTAAGGAATCTCCTAAAGAGAAGTGTCAGATATTCAATGAAAGACACTTCTTGGTTGTTGAGAGCTTTGAATACTTTTCTTATCACGAGCTCTCAACTGACTACTTTTGCTTTGTTCGCTTTGTCAAAGGAATCTCACACTTGAATGTTTGCGAATGTCGGATGTGATTGAAGCAGTAGTAGTAGTCGATTCTCACTTTTGGACCTGCCTTTTATAGATGGAGATTCAAATCTTGAATCTCCATGTCCGTTAGACACAATGGATCTTTTGTCCGAGAGTGATATGACTTGATCAATCACTTTTGGCATTGATCTGTACTTTCCGAGCTACTTCGGGAAAGTCTCGTCCTTTGTGAGTACTTTTGTCAGAACGGCAGTATAGATTCAGCCTTTGACATTTTTGCTCTGCTAATGTTCATTTAGCGGTCTGCTATCGTGTCTTGGTTTGCTGAATGCTTCCGTTGACACTCGATCCTTTGACGTCTGTTCTGCTAGCATCTTTCAGAGTTTGCTGAATGTTAGCAAATGCTAAGACCTTAGCATTCTGCTAGCGTATGACTTTTAGCAAACGCTGTCCTTCGATATCTGCTAGGAAATCCTCTAGCAGACTAATCTATTACAACTCAAATTGTAACCTATACAGGACATTACAGAGTATGCTAGACTATACTAGATTTCAGCTTTTGATCGACCATTCTAGTAAGGTTTGATCCAACAAAACCTTTTATAATTGTGATCCTAAGGAAGATTATAGGAATTATTTCCCAACACTTAATGAATTTCTGTAGCTCCTCGTCAAGGGTCTCCTTTTTCTGTACGATCTCACCATTCTTCACATCAAAGTCTGCTGGAGGGTGTTCTGCACCTTCAGGCTGAGCATAGGAAAATCCGGGATGAGCTCTTTGGTGGTAATGCTGATATCCCCCTTGCCAGTATTGATTTTGATAACTGCCTCGGTTCATATAGTTCACATCGGCTACGGGATCAACCTGTGCAACAGAAACAGAAGCAGCATTGGATGTCAGTTTCTCCATCTCCCCCTTGAGCTTCTCGACTTCCTTCTTGAGGGTGTCATCTTCTTTCTTCTCCACATCTCGAACTTGTGGTCTCCTTGGATTGGCCCATTGTTGAGTTGCAAGGCCATCTTCTCGAACAACTTGAGGGCCTTTTCAGGTGACTTGCTCATCAAAGATCCTCCGGCTGCATTGTCAACAGACTCTTGAGTTCTTTTGTTCATCCCCCTGTAGAAAATGTGGGCCTGCTCCTCGGTGTCAACTCCATGGCCCGGACAACTCCTCAAAAGCTCATTCCACCTGCTCCATGCCTCGAACAAGGACTCATCCATCTTTTGGTGGAACTGCAGGATCTCCATCTTCTTCTGAATGATCACTGAAGGTGGAAAAAAAGCTGCGAGGAACTCTGCTCGGAGATCTACCCAAGTGCGAATGCTGCTGCAATCCAGAGCTGTAAACCACGTCCGAGCCTGATCTCAAAGTGAGAAGGGAAACAAGCGCAGACGGATCACATCCTGGCTGACTCTGTTCTTTTTGATGGTATCACACACCTCTACGAACATTCTGAGATGAGTGTACGGATCCTCCACTGCTCGGCCACGAAATTGGTTCTGCTGAACCATCTGAATCAAGCCGATTTCGAGTTCAAAGTTATTGGCGGTGATGGCAATAACAAATCCTTCATTGCCGGGATGCGGTCTGTACCTCCTTCCCATGGCATTCGGATCCTCATCGTCGGAGTCCTCTTGGCGCTGCCTTTCTCTTTCTCGCCTTGCAGCCTCGAGCCTGTCTGCTTCTCTTTCAGCCATCAACTGCTTGATGATGTCCTTCATGTGGTTGACTTCTTGGACCAATAGCAGAGCATTCCCTTGAGTGAGTTGTGTGTCGGTATCCTCCCATGGTGGCATGGTATTGTCTTCCTCATCACTTTGACTATGGTGTGACTCCATGTCGTTGGTTGTGCTTTCTTTTTCCTTGTTTTTCCTCTTCCGGACTATGGCCTCAATCTCTAGATCAAAAGCTTCGAGTGGTTTGCCCCGAGCCCCGTGTTAATACAACCTGAGAAAAGAACTGTACAAAATTAGCCTCTGTGTTGATTGACAGGGGCTCTGTCGATCGACACGCAGGATGTTTGCAGCTATGTCGATCGACACGGGCTGTGTCGATCGAAACAGATGCAAAAACCCTGAAAAAAATCACACGCACACGAAACACGAAAATAAAATAGCAAAAACCAAAATAAACACGAAAATAAAATAAAAACTCAATTAAAATACAGCCTCAATCCATCAGATCTAAAAACAAACTAATATCTAGACAAATCTGACAGTCCCCGGCAACGATGCCAATTTAATAAACTGCGGAAAGCAGCGAGCAAATAAATTTTTACACCCGAATGTGGTCGATCCCACAGGGACTGTGCAACGAAATATCTTGAGTACTAGCTATAGCTTTTAGAATATAGATGTTTGAGGGAATTTAAAAACGGATTTGGTTTTGAAATTGAAAGATAACAATGCAAGAATTTAAAGGTTTTGAAAACAAATAATTAAAGATACAGATTCTAGGGCAGATAATCTAAACTTTAGCATGCAAATTCATCAACTCAGCAATGGGGATTAATTTAGATTCATATGGATTAAACTCCTTGGTTAGGCAATTAAACCCTAGATTACTAAAGTGTGACTATCTCCTCTCGGTCTCAAGAATACAAATTAGCCAATCTCGATAAATATCCAATTAATTCCTATAGATTAATTCTTCTTTTTGAGACAGAAAATAATTGTATTTAATTTCCTCTTCTTATTACCAATTTTTACCTCTCGGTCTTTCAATTGATAACTACAAACCTAGACTCAGATTCATCTCTCGATCCTTCTTTAAATCTAGATTCGATTAATTAAGCTCAAGGAATTAAACCATGCTATTGAGTTGATTTATTCAAACATGCATCAGAAAAGAATATCAAAAGCCCCAGAACCTGTTAGGGTTTCTAGCCACTAAACATGACTTGAATAAAAACAAACATATTATTGAAATACCTTAACAACTGAAGAGGAACCTTCAATGTCTTGGAAAACTCCAATGTTAAAATATTCTAAGTGTAAAATCCAAGAACAATTTCGTGCATAATGAGTTCATTATTTATAGAGAAGCCAAAATATCTAAACTAGGTATTGAGCTAAAATAACAAAAGTAGCCAAAATAGGCCAATTTTCCTTCTCGGGCTTCTGTGTCGATCAACATGCACCATGTCGATCGACACACTTGTAAGTCGAAATCCGGGTTTCTCCTTCATGTCGATCAGCCTCCTTGTCATCCGTGTCGATCGACATCTTGTATGTCGATCGACATGCCTGCAAACATGTCGAGCCTCCTCTTTGCTTTGCTTCTCAATCGACATCCGACCTTTGTGTCGATTGACATGCACCACGTCGATTGACACAAAGGTAATGCTTCAGGTTTTTGGCACGTCTTCCAACTTGGTCGACTTCCCGTGTGTTAATCAAAGCAGCAACTCTGTTCTTCACGGCTCTTTTCATCATTTGACCTCTTTTTAGCTTAAAATACCTGCAAAACTCTCCATCAAGAGCATAGCATCCTATAAAATAGACTCATGCACAGAAATAACTAAAAACCTACACTAATTAAACTAAAACAATGGACAAAAACATGGATAAGTGAGTACAAATATGAGCTTATCATCTGTCCCTGTGGGTTCGACTACCTTAGGGTGAAACTATAAATTTATTTGCCGCTGTTTTTACAGCTTGTCAAATTGGCCCCGTTACGTCGGTCGACACAGAGGTCGGATGTCGATCGAGAGGCAGAAGAATGAGAAGGCTCAACACACGCAGGTGTGTCAATCAACACCACCGGTGTCGATCGACACGGATGATGAGGATGGCCAGTCGATATGGTTACATGTGTGTCGATCGACACACTCTGTGTCGATCGACACAGAAGTCCGGAAAGGAAAAATTGTCTCAATTTGGGGATTTTCCATCTCAATCCCATTGCCTTTTGAAGATTCAATTTCCTCCCCTATAAATAGAACCTTATTAAGCTCAAAAAATATGTCTTTTTAATCTTTAATTTTATGCTTTTACTTTATTTTTCAGCCTTTAATTTTAAGTATTAAACTCTTTAATTTTATTGTTGCTTTGGATTCAAGTTATTGAATATTTCTATTCCAATTTTCAATACGGTTCAAGTAAGTTCTTTTATATTTCTTGCACTGTGTGTTTTTAATATGTTAGGCTAGTAACCTTAACAGGTTCTAGGGTTTTCACCATCCTCTTTAGCGTGTTTTAATTTGATTAATTCCAAACCCTAAATTAATTGGTTCAAGTTCTATGGTTTTCAATCTAAAATCTATTTTCAATTGAAGGATCGAGAGATGAAAATTGGATTAGGTTTATATTATTAATTTGAGACCGAGAGGAGATAATTAATAATAGGAAAATAGAATTTTGATACAATTGGTTTCTGTCTCTAAAGGAAGAATTAGTTGTATGGTTTTCAAATCTGTATCTTTATTGAGATTGATTAACTTGTGTTTTTTAGACCGAGAGGAGATAATCACTAGTTAATAATCTAGGTTTTAATTGCCTAACCAAGGAGTTAATTCCAAAATATCAGATTTCTCACCTTAATGATTATTTTTGGGTTTGGATTGATTGATTATGCATGTTGATTGGATTGGTTGATTTCCCTAGAATCTGTGCTTTTTATTATTGAATTTTATTTCAAAAGTTAATTTTCTTTTTGAAAAACAAAATCTCTTCTCAAAATTTGGTTTACTCAAACAGCGAATAGATAAACTGTGTCCAGTACATGAGATAATTTCGTCGCACTGTCCCTGTGGGTTCGACTACCTTAGGGTGAAACTATAAATTTATTTGCCGCTGTTTTTGCAGCTTGTCAAATTGGCGCCGTTGCCGGGGAAGCAGAATGGAGTGCCCCAAGAAACCACCCAGATGCGCTTATTTTCTTTTTCTCTCAGGGATGAGGCTCGGTCATGGTTTGCTAGCTTGTACAAGAGCAGGATCGCCACATGGGTGCAACTTCGAGCAGAGTTTCTCAGCAATTTCTTCCCTCCCAGTGTCATTAAGAAGAGGAAGTCCGACATCACTCACTTCAGTCAGAAGTACGACGAGACCCTCTATGAAACTTGGAAGATATACAATGAGCTGTTGAGGATGTGCCCCGGCCATGGAATTGACCTAGAGATGCAGGTATGCCATTTTTTATGAGGGACTGAACCCTCACATGAAGGAGTTGGTGGATGCTTCAGCTGGAGGCATTCTCATGAAGAAAAGTGGAGAAGAAGGGATGCAACTTCTTGCAGACATGGCCCTGAACAACCATCAATGGCCCACTGAAAGGCAAAAAGCAGTCAAGGCAGTGACCACTACTCCAGAAATTGATGTGGTGGCAGAAGAGTTCACAAAGTTGGAGGCCGGTAAAAAGGGGTATTTGTAACCAGTATGGAGCCACCTTCTTCGTCAGCATGGAGATAGGATGTTCGGTAGCAGCTGTGTTAGATCCAAACATGGACATCATTCCTGTTGAGGCCGACTACATCTACCGAGGAAGCAGTTCGAGCACCTCCAATACCACTGAAGTGAATTATGCAAGTGGAGGTTACAACAACAACTACCGAGCCAACAATTAGGGGTACAATTACAGTACTAAGAACCATCCTAGTTTTTCTTATTCTAACCCTTATGCAGCTGAAAACCCTCCATCGGGGTTCAGTGTTGGATCCGGGGGAGAGATTGTGGAGAAGAAAAGATCCGTGTTGGAGGAGACCCTTAACAAGTTCATCAAGAATTCTGACAACAGGTTTGGCAAAGTGGAGACTGAAGCGAAGAACATGTCCACTCACATGCAGCACATGACGAAGCACCTTCAGATGCTCGACACACAACTCAGTCAGATTGCTACTACCTTAAGCAATCAACACAAGCCAGGCCAACTCCCCAGCACTACATAGGTCAATCCAGACAAAGCCAAGCAGGTGAATGCAATTTCTTTGAGGTCTGGTACAAGGTACAGTGGCCCGAGCATGCCCGAGGATGAGTTTGGGGGTGAGGAGGACGAGAATTCCGCTGCAGATACCTCTGTTTTGACCGACACAGAGTCTGTGTCGGTCGACACAGGAGGTCGATAGGGAGGCAAAGCAGTCGACACGGGAGGCAAATCGACCGACAGAGGAGATACTTCTGTGTCGATCGACACCCCCTCTATCGGTCGACACAGAGACAATGAAGCTGCAGTCGACACAGAAGCAAAGTCAAAGAAGAAGGTCGATCTAACTCCCCTGATGCCCTTCCCGCAGAGGTTTGCTAAGAAAAAAGAGGACTCCAAGTTTGCTCGATTCGTGTAGAATCTCAAGAAAGTCAACATCAACATTCCACTGATCGAGGCTCTCCGCGAGATTCCTGACTACATGAAGTTCTTGAGAAAGCTGATGACAGAGAAAAAGCCGGTAATTGAGGATCAAACTATTTCTATTCATGAGCAATATAGTCTCCTTTTGCAGAAATGGGTACCACCGAAGAGGTCCGATCCGGGATGCTTCTCTATTCTGATCGAGATTAGGGGGAAGGAGTTCAGGGATGTCCTCTGCGACACAGGAGCCAGCATTAACTTGATGCCATACTCAGTCTTTCAGAAGCTGCAGATTGGCGAGATGAGGCCAACCTCAATCACTCTTCAGATGGCTGATCGCTCAATCTCTCGACCAACGGGAGTAGTCGAAGATGTTTTAATTCGTGTTGGTCATTTAATATTCCTTACTGACTTTGTTGTTTTGGATATGAAGGAACAACATGGGATGCCGATGATCCTTGGAAGAGAATTTCTGAAGACAAGTGGTGCTCTGATAGACTGTCGAGGTGGAGAGATTACACTCCGAGGGAATGATGAAACAATCACTTTTGTGATCGACCAAAGTCAGAAGGAAGCTACATGCAATAACATCTCCACCACTGATGAGGAATTTGATGAAGAAGCCGCTGAGATCGAATGGGAGCGCGAAAACGGGATGGCAAAATTGCCAATTACACCATCCTCTTCCGAGCTTACCACTGTTATTCGTGATCGCATGGTTTACATGATCGATGCAAGGGGGCGGCGAGTCTGGACCCGACCACCTTGGTAAAGGATCAGCATTGTCGAGCCATGACGATAACTAAGGCACTTGATGAGAGGTAACCCATTGTTTCATTTATTTTCTTCTTATTTTTTTCTTTAATTTTTGTGTGTTTGTTTTGTTTTCTATTTCTTTCAAAAAAAATTCAGAGCTCTGTATCGATCGACACATAGGGTGTCGATTGACACAGAGGCAATCGGCGGAGTACACTTCGACCCGAGCAAGGAGTCGATAGGAAGGCTCTGTGTCAATCGACACCCAGCCTGTCGATCGACACAGAGTGCTAGCAGCCTAAATCTTCGTCGTTCGAGCTCTACAGCCTCCGAGGGATAAAAATTTGATGTCTGAGACCAACATCGAGGTACAATTTCACTCCTAGTCTGATTTTCAAACTTATTCCCTTTGTCAATTGAATAAGTTTGGGGGGAGGAGGACTTGGAGTTGAAACTATTTCTTCCCTTCTACTTTATGCTTTTAATTTGTTTAAATTCATGCCTAGTTTAAAAATTTTATTGCATTAGTTGAATAAAATTGTGATTTTGTGAGAAAATTTACAAAGCTATGAGATAACCCTAGCAAGAATGCAAGATTTGAATTAATTGACTTTAGTATGCATTGATTGTGATAGTGGTTGAGTATGCCTATGAATGTAGAAAACTACTTGTTTTGAAACTTGCATTGGCATGAGTATGATGATGATTTGATGTTTACTATGGAAGAAAAATTGTCCCAAGTGTGAGATTTTGAGCTTTAATTTCGATTGTGAGTGTGTCTGCATTATTGAGTATCTCTAGAACTTGCTTTGTTTCTTTTTCGATACTGCTAAGTGTGCACAGGTTTAGGAAGTGATTTTAGGCCATCTTTGTTTAGCCTATTTATCCCATACACTGTCTCTTTCAATGTTTTATCCCTAGTCAGTCCCATTGAGCCCTTAGTTTTCTTTCTTATGAGTAAGAAAAAGTTCTGGTTTTCTCTTGTCTATGAAAGAAGGTGGTGAATAAGGGAGGAATAATTGGGAGAAAGATAAGATATTATTAGAAGTGTGAAAACAATAGAAAAGGTTGGGCTCTAGAAAAAATGAAGAAAAAATGTGTGTATGTGTTTATTAATCCTTATAAGCTCAAATGTATAATCAAAAGTGTTTAGAGCATAAAAGGATGTGTGAAAAAGAAAAGAAAAAATGAATGAATAAAAGAGCCTTGAGTTGTATTAAATATTATATGAGACGGATGGATATCAATAGATGGTGGTTTTGATTTGTTAAAGAGTCACGAACTCAATTGATTTTAGTCACTTGGCCACATATTTTCCTACCTTTCACTAAAAAGCCTACATTACAACCTTGAATAAAGTCCTTTTTGATCTTAGACTTGTGTGCATATATTTGCAGTGGAGATTTAGAATATTTGTAAGCCTATGGTAGAACTTGATTTGCATGACTTGTGTGATCTCATTTTATCCTAAACACTTGAGTGAATGAGTGAAAACACTTCCTTTGTGAGTCTTCCATGGTTTACATATTTTCTGATTCTTACAAAGTGTTGATGTTTGTGGATTTCGAGTTTGATTGTGATGAATCTTGTGAGGCATTGCATTTCTCTTCTACTTGAACTGTTGATTCATTCTTTTGTTGATTGAGGACAATCAAGTGTTTAAGTTTGGGGGGTTGATAAGCTCGTATTTTGCCTCACTTATCGCTTTGTTTTCTTTATTGTTTTATGCATTTACATTACTTTTTAGTTAATAATCGAGCATGAACTGTTTATAGGGGATATTACGCTTGTCGTGCTAAGTTTTGTAGGTATTTGAGGCTAAAAGTAAGTAAAAGAAGAAAAGAGCCGAGTTACACAGAGCTGCTGCTTCGATTGACATACGGGGACGTGCCAAAAAACCTGAAGCATTACCTCTGTGTTGACCGACATGGTGCATGTCGATCGACACAGAGGTCGGATGTCGATCGAGAGGCAGAAGAATGAGGAAGGCTCGATACATGCAGGTGTGTCGATCGACACCACCGGTGTCGATCGACACGGATGATGAGGATGCCAGTCGACATAGTTGTGTGTGTGTCGATCGACACAGAAGTCCGGAAAGGAAAAATTGTCTCAATTCAGGGATTTTCCATCTCAAGCCCATTGCCTTTTGAAGATTCAATTTCCTCCCCTATAAATAGGACCTTATTAAGCACGAAAAATATGTCTTTTTAATCTTTAATTTTTTGCTTTTACTTTATTTTTCAGCCTTTAATTTTAAGCATTAAACTCTTTAATTTTATTGTTGCTTTGGATTCAAGTTATTTAAGATTTCTATTCCAATTTTCAATATGGTTCAAGTAAGTTCTTTTATATTTCTTGCACTGTGTATTTTTAATATGTTAGGCTAGAAACCCTAATAGGTTCTAGGGTTTTCACCATCCTCTTTAGCGTGTTTTAATTTGATTAATTCCAAACCCTAAATTAATTGGTTCAAGTTCTATGGTTTTCAATCTAAAATCTATTTTCAATTGAAGGATCGATAGATGAAAATTGGATTAGGTTTATAGTTATTAATTTGAGACCGAGAGGAGATAACTAATAATAGGAAAATAGAATTTTGATACAATTGGTTTCTGTCTCAAAAGGAAGAATCAGTTGTAGGGTTTTTAAATCTGTATCTTTATTGAGATTGATTAACTTGTGTTTTTGAGACCGAGACGAGATAATCACTAGTTAATAATCTAGGTTTTAATTGCCTAACCAAGGAGTTAATTCCAAAATATCAAATTTCCCACCTTAATGATTATTTTTAGGTTTGGATTGATTGATTATGCATGTTGATTAGATTGGTTGATTTCCCTAGAATCTGTGCTTTTTATTATTGAATTTTATTTCAAAAGTTAATTTTCTTTTTGAAAAACAAAACCTCTTCTCAAAATTTGGTTTACTCAAACAGCGAATAGATAAACTATGTCCAGTACATGAGATAATTCCGTCGCACTGTCCCTGTGGTTTCGACTACCTTAGGGTGAAACTATAAATTTATTTGCCGCTGTTTTTACAGCTTGTCAGGTGGCACTAGAAATCACAGCAGCGGACTTTCAGACGGTAACAATCGTTTCTCGCACTTTCCTTTCACTTCGTAACTATTTCTCCCATAAATTGGTTACCCTATAAGTATGGCGGAGGGTGTTAGATCCGATTCAACCACCTCCAGTAGTCCCGACACCGATGGTCCGGCTCTTGGAATTTTCCCTAAAGGTTACGATAACCAATTTAAGGGGCTGCTAGTTACTGCCCGATCTTGCATAAGTGAATTGAAAATAGCTCAGCTCTTTGCGGAATACGGGATATCCCCTAGGATTAAGGCCTTATCCCCTGAGCCCGATGACCATTCTCATCGCCCACCCTTTGGTTTCGCTTTTTTCTCTACTAGGGTTTTCGAAGGGGGAATTAATCTTCCTTTGCACCCATTCTTCCATGAAGTCCTTGATTATTATGGATTAGCGCCGATGCAACTCGGCCCGGTTGCTTGGTTCAATATGTTCGGCACCTTACTGATCTTTAGGAAGGCGGGCTTAACCGAGCCTACAGTCAGGGAGTTTGTCAATTTGTATTCCCTTGTACATAGGTCTAAGGAGAATTATTATTACTTCTTCAAAAGGTATTATCATCCTGAACCCTTAGTTAAGAAGACCCCTACGAATATGAAGCACTGGGTCGACCACTTCTTATATTTTTAAATTCCCGAAGATATGCCACAAATCAGAAGCACCTTGCAGGAACCAATACGTAAGTTTCCTTCCTAACGCTCGTTGAACATGGTGTATCCTCATTTCTTAACTTTTTTATTGTGCAGAGCGTGAGAAGGTGGTCATGACCGGCGATGAGCTCGAGAGAATCACCCAAGCTTACGCGGTCGAAGATAGGGAATTTGAATCTGTATGGCGTGGCCGTTTAGCCGACGATGACGGGGTGCACGAAGAAATAAAAAGATTGACCGGAGCCGCGCTTAGGCAATTTGCTGAGAGTAAGAAAACCAGCACCAAGAAGGCTCATCCGAGCGGCCCGACGACTCAGGACGTGCTGATAAGGGATGTTGGCCCGTCAGGCGCTGGGAAAGAGAAGATTACTTCTCTGGAGAAAGAAAAACTTACCGACATTCTGGAGGACAACCTATCTCATGTCGAGCCTACTAATATAGTGACTCGCCAGAACAAGAGGCTTCGGAAGCAGTTCAAGAAATCGTCTGGGGTGGCTCTGGGGGGTTCAGAGAAAACCATCATCAATTTGGCAGACGAGCAAGACGAAGAAGAAGACACCAACGCTAACTTCAAGGCCGGGGGGACGAATGGGAGTAGGGAGACACCGCTCAAGTGACTTCCCGAAGAAGTGCCCCGATCGATGAAGATTTTTTTGAATTCATTCGATCCCTACTGATCGGTCCACCTTAGGTTGCTCCTAATACTGCTGTCGCTCAGGCTCTCGCGCACTTCCAGCTGATAATCATGGTTAGTGATCCAACATCTGCGCACTCCCCTTTCTCTCGCTTTGTCTCTCTCCTGTATTCCTGTTTATTATATATTTTTTTTTAAAAGGGGTTTGGAGGTTTAAGAGGCAGCTACTTTTCTGTCGTCGTGTCAGAGCATACGTGGAGGCAGCGTGCTGTCGAATCAAGCTCGTCCTTCGAAAAGGTGAAAGCGGAGATGGAGGGGCTCGCTTCCCTTCATGCTACGACAGTGGCCGAATCCTCCAAGTTTCAGCTTTTGAACAGCGGTCTCGTCCAATAGAAGGTCGAGCTTACCGCAAAGGTGGCTGACTTGGAGGAATCGAAGGCTCTCGCGGACGCGAAGGTTGCGAAGCTCGGGGCGGAGTGTAAAGCTCATCAGGAGGCGCGAGACGCCTTGGAACAGCAGTTAAAGGAAGCGACAGAAACCCTCCGTTGAACCAAAGAAGAGGGCGAGGGATTTGATTTATTCGAACTACTGGATGCCCCTGAAGGGATCCCCATTATGGAGGTCGTGCAAAACATGGTGAGCTCAAAAGTTCAGGCACTTGTGCTAAAAAAGTACCCCGACCTTGATCTCGGCTTTTTAGTCCCGACGGAGCCATCCGATGATGAAGAGGAGCTCGACAAGCAAGACAAAACTGGGAAGGGGCCCGACGAGCAGACTAGACAAAATGATGCATAGGCCAGCTTCCTCTCGCCTGCTGTTTGCTTTATCTTATCTGTTTGTTGTGTGAAACTAACTCCCATCAACTGTTATTTTGGTTTTATTTGGGCAACTCTATTTTATAATAGATAGGATATTGAACTTGTATCATGTAAATTACTATCTCTTTTTGCTTCTATTACATGGTATTCGAAAGTAAATCTTCTCAAATAATTATCATTCGAAGCTGAAAACACATTTAAAAGTAAAACCTCTTCAAATACTTAATGTTCCAAGCATTAGGCACGTCTTCTCCCTCTATAGTTTTCAATCGATAAACTCCATTCACTATCACTTCTGAAATCAGATACGGTCCCTCCCAAGTGGGAGCCAGCTTTCCGGCGTTTAATTCCCGTGTGTTTTGAAATACTTGGCGGAGGACCCAATCCCCGACTTGAAAGGACCTCAGACGCACCGACTTATTATAAAACTTGTCGACGACCCTTTGTCTCAACGAGATTTTCCTTGCTGCTTGGATCCGCGCCTCATCGAGGCACTCCAGAGACTCGTACTTCTTGTGTTTGTTGGATTCCTTGTCAAATAGATCGACACGTTGGCTCCCATGAATGAGTTTGATCGGGGTAACAACCTCAGCTCCGTAGGCCAAAGAGAATGGGGTTTCTCCCATCGCGGTCCTAGCAGTAGTACGATATGACCAGAGGATGGCCGGTAGTTCGTCGACCCATGCTCCTTTGGCAGCGCCTAATCGCCTCCTGAGAGTGTTCACAACAGTCTTGTTTGTTAACTCGGCCAGCCCGTTGGCTTGTGGATACCGGGGTGTCAAGAAGAAGAGACGAATGCCGAAGTTTTCACAATATCCCTTGAATTTTCCGCTGACAAATTGCCTCCCATTATTGGTAATGATTTCCTGAGGGATTCCGAACCGACAAATCAAGTGCTTCCACACAAACTTAATCACCTTCGTATCTCAAATTCGTGTCAAAGGCTTGGCTTCCACCCATTTGGTGAAAGAATCGGTCACAATTAGAATGTACTCTCTGTCTCCCGTAGCTCTTGGTAGCTTCCCGACTATATTGAGGCCCCATCTATGGAATGGCCAGGCCAGTATGTTGGCGTGTAGCATTTCTGCCTTCAGGTGGGTCACACCTGCGAACCTTTGGCACTTGTCGCATCTCTGGGTTAGTTCTTTGGCGTCTTTTCTTAGTGTCGGTCAAAAGAAGCCAGTGGAGATCACCCGATGCGCTAGGCTCCGAGGCCCAGCTTGGTTGCCACAGCTTCCAGAATGCACCTCCTCCAACACCCGTCGAACTTCACCTTCGCCGATGCACTTCAACAACGGTCCCTCGAAGGACCGTTTGTAAAGCTCATCATTTAGCATCGTAAAACGAGCGGCCCTTCGAACCAGCTTTATCGCTTTTGCTCTTGAATTTGGCAGAGCCCCCATTTTCAAATATTCGACGATAGGGTGGATCCAAGAAGGTGGACCTGCGTCTACCTCCTGCTGAATTTCGGAGCCCCCATCGGTCCTTGTGGCGGGCCACAACACCGTAAGGATAGGCACCAATCGGGGTACGTTAGAGCAAGTGGCCGATGCGAAGCCTGCCAAGGCATCGGCGTGTCCATTTTCCTCATGAGGCACGTGCTTTATCATGACTTCGTCGAATACCCTTAGGATTCTTTTGGCGAGTTTGTGGTAGACTGAGATTCGATGATCCTTGATCTGAAATTCCCCACTGAATTGTCCCACAACGAGTTGGGAATCTGTTTTGACTTCTAGTTTCTTGACTTTAAGCATGATGGCTAGGTGCAACCCTGCTATGAGGGCTTCATACTCTGCCTCGTTGTTCGTCGCTCGAAATTCGAAGTGGATGGCCCTTTCGAACATCACACGATCGGGGGACATCAGGAGGATCCCCGCGCCTGCTCCTTTGGAATTACTAAAGCCATCAATCTCTAGGCTCCAGACTTGTAAGGGGGTGGACGTCTCCGACGACGTCTCGATTTCAGCTTGCAGGTGCAGTTCGGGAGTATACTCAGCGATGAAATCTGCCAACACCTGACTTTTTACGGTCGTTCGAGGCGCAAATCTCAAACCGTATCCACTGAGTTCAACGGCCCACTTCATCATTCTTCCGAAGAGATCCGGTTTAGCCAGAATGCCACAAATTGGGAAGCTTGAAATGACCATAATCTCGTGACATTCGAAATATGGCCTCAATTTTCTCGGGGACATAATCAGTGCCAACACCAGCTTTTCCAATGACGAATACCGGGTCTCCGTGTCGAGAAGGGATCTGCTCACGTAATAAACGGGGTGCTGAGATCCTTCTTCCTCCCAGTCCAACACTCCACTAACTGCACGCTCCGAGATGGCAAGATTCCTCGGCTTCGACATAATGGGAGGCGTCGATAGGTAGAGCTTTAATTGCCTTAACGACTCGTCGCACTCCTCCGTCCATTGAAATTTCTTCGCCTTTTTTATCAATTGGAAGAACTTGCTTGTCCGATAGGAATATCAGGACACTAATCAACTCACGGCAGCCAACTTGTCAATTATCCTCTGCACATCCTTGACACTTGACGGAGGCTGAATATTTTGAATGGCCCTTATTTGCATCGGGTCCGCTTCGATACCTCTCCTGCTGACAACGTAGCCGAGGAACTTCCCCAACGAGACCCCGAACACACATTTTGTTGGGTTCAGCTTCATGTTGTATTCGTCCAGTACGTCGAACGCCTCTGTGAGGTCCACCAAGTGGTCTCCCAACTCGATCGATTTCACTATTATGCTGTTGATATACACTTCCATCGTCCGCCCAATCTGCCAACTAAACATCCGGTTCATCAGCCTCTGATACGTCGAACCCACATTTTTTAGTCCGAATGGCATCACCTTATAGCAATAAATTCCTCGATTGGTCATAAAAGCGGTTTTCTCTTGGTCTCGCGGATGCATAGGAATCTGATTAT